>QZLH01000100.1:30049-58322 GCA_003833135.1 Oehlia diaphana | reverse complement strand
GAAATGTATTTATATAATCAGCAAATCAATACCAAAGATGGGGGATCAGCATCTTAAAATGGAAATCACTCAAAAACTAATCTTATGTTAACGTTAAGTTAACGTTAACGTTAACCTATCATGACATGTCAATCATTTCAAGTCATTACAATAACGTGACGCGCCACCCACCCACCCATAAGGTCATATTGCACTTTTATAGAATGTTCTTTCTTGCTTAAAAATTGTGGGATAAAATTTTTAGCAAATCATGTGAAAACTGAATAATATTTTTGTCAGCCAAAAATGATCAACAACCGGATGACAAATTTAATGTTATGTAAATAAACAATTTGTTTGTATTACTTATTTAAATATAGATACATATTTTTTTTATTTTGAACCAAAAAAATAAACAACAATCAAACGGTAAATTTTCATTATCGTCATCTCATTATCGTTATAATGCTATCATGAAAATTTTTTTTCAGGGTAGTAATTCTAAAAATGATTTTAAATAAATGCTTTATCAAGTAATTCTGTATTATTATTTAAAGTTAATCACATATTCTGATATATATATTTTTTTATTTTTGAACCAAAAAATTAACAATCATCAAGATAATTAACCTTAAAATGATTAACAAGTGAAATAACTAAGCCAAAAATGATTAACAAGCAAAATAAACCGAAAATGATCATCCTTTACCAAATGATAAAAAAATTATGTTAATAGCTAGTTAAGAGTAATTTCTCATTTTTTTTATAGATATGTTAAATATAAAAAAAAATTTTGCAAATAAAGTGAAAGTTATGGTTTGGCTAGAAAAACCTGGCGAGCGAAGCGAGCCAAATGAAATTGCATCGTCATAATAAATCACGTGAATATTTAATACACAATCATATGATCTACCAGTAATTTTTCCACCAGTTAAAATTTAGAAATTCTTTTAAACTATTTATCATAATTATGATACTGTATGGTAGTATAAGCCAACTTAATTAAAAAAAAGTCAGAATTATTACAGTTCTAATTATACTATGACTATAGCTCCCTGCCATGTTTAATGTTAACTTGTTAGTAATAAAAATAATATGTTGATCAAAAATAACCTATTTTAATTACTACCTCAATGTTATATTAGCGTATACTTCAATATCATGTTAACGTATTGGTTTGAAACATGGTCCATTCCTAAGTTCAGGTTCTGATTTTTTTCATTGTATACATTATTACAGAATATTTGATTGTGAGTTCTTTGAACCAGTCAATCCGTCCTAAGTGCCATGAGTTCTTTAGACTGATCTGAATCTTAATATTCTGGCTTTTTTTAATTGATACAGTAAAAAGTTTTTTAAATAATGAGTATTTTTCTATTTATTGTTTTATTAATTCTTATACAAAAAATGCACTTTTTTACAATAAAACTTGCTTTGTAATATACAGTATATAATAAAATCAATAAAATTAATAAGTTTCATATTGCATAAAAAATTTTTTTATTTAATTAATTATATTAATATATTTATTATAAAAAATTATTAAGGAAAGGTAAAAAAATTAAGTAAATTTAGAATGTGACGAAGGTGGTTAAGGAGATAATGTGGGCTTGATGGTGGTTGCAGATAGTATATGTATATGGTGGCGGTGGTTATTGTGATGGAGGAGGAAGTAATTGTAGTAAGGGAAGGTGATCAAAAAAGTAATTATAGAGATGGAAAAGGTGATCATGATGAAACAGTTATTGTGATATTTGCTGATATTAGTAAACATGGTTTTCAGTTTTACTATAATATAAAAACTTGTTACATGATTATAATACAGTTGAATCACAGTTAAATGGGTTAAATGATATTAAATGTATATTATAGAAATGCAGTTCTGTTATAATAAAATAACTTGATCACTAGTATTAAAATAAATATATTGTACTACTAATATTATAATACCAATTTTTATTTCCTTAAACCTTGACCTAAAATATTATAAGAGTGAAAAAATGTAAAGAAGTTTATGTTGCAGTTATAAAAAAAAATTTGGAAAATAAAAAAAATGCCTAAAAAAATGCTGGAGAAAGTCATGATAATTCATTTTACGAATTTTACCAATAGAAATTAAAAATAGAAGTTAAATAATTTTTGCCACAATGTGAATAATAAATAGGTAAACAGTCATATATATTACTTTTTAGGAATTAAATACATTCACAACTCACAATTAAAGTAAAATGCATATACTGATCACCCATCATACAATTGTAATGATTGTACTAAAATAGAATGTATATTTTGTCAAATATTGTATAATAATCGCACAATTTTTATATCCTAAACTTTATTGCACGAAAGTTGGACATTTTCTGTATACTTAATTTTGAATTGTACAAAGATCGCACACTTTCAATACTCTATAAAATTGCCATGGCCGTTTTTATCCAAAAAACTGCAATAATTGTATATTTCTGCACGGATTTGAACAAATATTGCACAAAAATTGGATGATCTTTTTTCATAGAGCAACTGTATATACCTCCCCACCACTCAGATTTTTTCTTTGACACATTCTAATTTTACAATTACAAATTTAGTTTGTTTAATTTGTAATTGCATTTGATTTGTAGTTTTCTCTTGCTTTTGAAATATAGCCACAGTATGATCATATATCTTTTTACAAAAATCAAAGAGATTTTCATTTGCTTTCAAAACCTATAGTAAGAATTTAAATTATTAAAGAAATTATTGAATACCAAATATCAGTAATATTCAATAAATCAAAATATACCATTAGAACTTTGATTAGTAGTGTCATTAGTAAAAATTTTATTTGAATTTTCAATATTAATCGATGGTAGATGAGAGGAATCACTATTTTCATTTTCAATAATAATTGGAACTTGAGTTTCAAGTTTATTAGATGAGCTTTTTAATAGACAATCTGCAGTTTCTGTTAATAATGACATATTAAGTGAAGTTTTTGGATCTTTTGAGGTGTAAAACTTATTTATAAAATATCATCATTAGCTAAGTGGTTATAGATGTAACTTTTAAAGCAAATGGATATAAGTTATTAACAGATAAAGTAGTATCAAGTGTAGTTTTTGGAGTTTGGGTGACTTGGAACTATTGTCATCAACTGAAGTTTTATTGATTGTAAGCTTGTAATGAGTGGCTTAACTTTCTGCATATTAGTTTTTTGTTTTTTCTTTTTATCATTTGATATGGAGTTCGTTTTGTTTCAAAGCCATCAATAATCTAAATAAAAAAGTTGGTATTTTCTTTGTGTATAAAATCAAATGCATATTGTATAATCTTATATACGTTATTTGTGCATAACTTATTGGACAAATTATGTTATTATTCATATTATTTATAGTGAAGAAAATTTGCTCATTCTAGAAGTATTTTAAAATAAAATGTGTTGTAGAATTTAATTTTAAATTTATATTGAAATAAAATTATTTAAAAACCATTAATCCTCTCGTTATAATTGGATAGCCGCGGATTTTTAAGCGATCAACATACTAAATTTCCGTTGACATAGCGCCCCTGGTGACACAACTATAACAAGGTGGGAACCTGATTTAGACAACAATATCACCTGATTGTTCCGAACTGAATTTTTAAATTCGTTTGCAGATAAAGAATAGTAAATGGACTTGCTCCCCTGTAACATTATATCACCTACTTTCTCCCCTCTTACTTCCTTCCAGCCATTCCTCTGGCTCTTACTTTCTAGTAGTAGTCCTACTATCAATTTCGCTTATCAGCAGGTATCTCATTGACATTCGACATAATACATCCATCTAAAAAAAGAAAAAAATAAGATAAAATATTAATACCATTTTGTTAAAAGTATTTTAAAGAAAAATAAAGAACTCACTGAAATTCAAAGAAATAAAGATATATAATACAATTACTATAATTACCCAACTGTCTTAAAAGAAAATAAAAGTCAGTAATGTTTATTAAAAGATGGAATAAAGAAAAAAAAGTATAAAATTTGCACTTACCAAAATTTCACATCTAAGGAAACTTAAAGAACCACTTAAAAGAATGTAAAATGTTAATAATATTTAAAGAAGAACAAAAATTTTGAAATTTTGAAACTAAAAAAGTTAAATTTTTAAAAAAGAACAGTTTGATCAAAAAAATAAATAATTAATTAAAAAAGCTTTTATAGTTTGATCAAAATTTTTTTAAAAAAAAATTATTGATAGTTTGACTGAGAAAAAATTAAAAAAAAATTTGAAAGCTCAAAACTTTTCAAAAAAAAAGAAGTTTTGATAGTTTGATCAAAGCCTTTAAAAGAAAATTAAAAAATGATTAAAAGAAAGTTTCAACAGTTCGATCAAACTTTTAAAAGAGTTTTAGCAAAGTTTAATCAATCACTATGACACACGTGATTATTTTTCTGTGTACAACTAAAAAAGTTAGATATCACATGTACTGATACATTAATTTAGAATAGACTACAAACGCGTTTTCCTTTCTTTTTCCCTTTGTTCTTTCTTCCTTCTCTTTTCTTATTTCTTTCTCTCTCCCTTCTTTCTTTTCTCCTTCATACTTTTATTAAAGAAACTTCTTTTTATGGGTGCTTTTACCTTTTTTTAGAAAACCATTTTTAACATTTCTATTTTTTTTCTAGGTGATTCTTTTGTAGTTTCATAGTGTAACATTTTGGTAATTTTCAATTTTTTCCCTTTTAGGCAGTTTTTCAGTTTCTAGACGTGAGTTATCCACAAATTTGTTTATTTAATAAATATCACTAACTTTTTGTTTTTCTTATATTTTTTTAGGTGAATTTTTTTGTCTTTCTGAACGATTCATGTGGAGTACTGGCAATAAAAATTTTTAAGTTTCTCTCTGGACTAGAAGTGTGATCTGAATCTAATTAATCCAGATATTTGATGTAATATCATTAGATCATCAGATATCCGATCTTTTTTACATAAAAAATATTTTTTTTTATTTTTGTAGTTACTCTCCAACACATTGAAATTGATGGACCCTTGGAAGTATTAACATTCCATTTCCTTTTTTTTTTATTGTAGGGACTCAACCAACAAATATTTTAGAAAATATTTAAAAAAGTAAGTGAGAGGGTGAGGTTTTTTTAATTAAGAATATGAGTAAATATTAATAACATTCAATTTATTTTCTTTTATAGGAACTGGACATTTGGAAGTTATATGAAAATGAAAAGATTTTTCTTACTTGGGACGTGAGTAAGCATTATTAATATTCCATTTTTTCTTTCTTCTTTATTAACATTTCATTTTATTTTCTTTTGCTGTAGGTTTTGCCTTCAATTTGAGTGTTTAGATTCAAAGTTTTAATTCGGACTTTAAAACCTATTCTTTTTTTTAAAGAAACTGTTATCTTTTTGTAAGCTTTGGATTTTTGTATTAATAGGAGAATGGAAATCTTAAGTTTCGCAATACTCATTGCAAATCTTTTATTTTTTTGTGTTTAATCAGAAATGTTTTTTAACATTTATTCTCTTTTGTAGGTTTCAAGTCTGGAACACAAGAGATGTTTAAAATATAATTTCATATATTCCACTGCATAATTTCATTTTATTCATTTAATTAATTAGAAATTTTTCTAACTTCTATTTTCTCTTTTTTTTAGACGTGTAGATTTCAGATTTCAGATCTTGGTGAGAGAATTAAGAACTATTTTATTTGAATTCATCTCCTTTAATGAACATTCTCTAACGTTTCATTTGTTCTCTTTTGTAGGTTCCAGTTTTGATGTGATGTGAGAGGAATATTACTAAATTGGTTAAAATAGAACAAACACCAAAAAAAAATTTAAATCCGCCAAGATCAACTGAAGTAAACAAGCAAAAGAAATAGTGTAATAGTTTGTAATTTAATATATTTGTAAGTAACAACATTTTATTATACATTTGATAAATAAATAACTGAACATTTAATTATGTTTAATGAATAAATAATTTATAAAATATGATAATATAATAAATATAAAATAAATAAATTATGACAAAGTTCGTACATAAAGAGGACAGAATATGCATATAAAATGGATATAAAATGGACAAAATTATGACCATATTTCGTTCAAAATGTGCTCATTTTTATGTATGTTTTATGTTTAAAATATAGGTTTTGATGTTTAAATTATATACACAAGATGGTTAAATTATGTTTAATTAATGAAGCTTATTTATCAGTTGTTTTATGTACATCTTATGGACATTTTTTTCTTATAGGGATATATAAATTTATATTTAAATAAATTTATATTTATATAAATTTTAAATAAAATATTTATAATATTTTTATAGTTAAATAAAAACTAAATAAAAAATATATACGTATTATAGACTTGCAAAATTTATATTGGGCATATATAGGGTTATAGACATTACATAAACTCTATAAAAAATATAACTGCTAACGATGATTGATGTTAAATTTAAATTTATGAATAAGGATTTTAATTAAATGGTTTTTAGTTAAACTAATAATTTGTTGAATAATACTAGCATTCAGAAAATGACAATAAATGACATGAACAGATTCTAAAACATTTAATTGTTCAAATATTTTATCTAGATTGTCTATACCTAACGACCCTAGCATCACCATGTAAAAAATGGTAGCCGGATTTGTTGCCAGGTTACACATAATCTGCGCACATGATCCGGACGATTATTTTCGGTAATTATTATATTATTTTTATTTAATAAAAAAGCTATTTTAACTATATTTACGCTACCCTAGAATAAAAAATACATAAACAAATATAATCTGTAAGTAAGTTGTATAATTAAACCTGAAAAATTTTGGTCTTTTAATTAAAAAAAATTTTTGGGTTAAATTATTTTTGGTAATTTTATTTTATCGTGATGTATTTTTATTGGCAAGAAATGTTATAAAGTTATTTTATGTACTTTTAATTTTATTATTTATTATAATAAACTATTAAGATACTACATTTTACTATAATAGATCATGTATTTTATTTGTAAATATAATTAACGCTAAATAGATTGTTCTTAGTATACATTACAAATATGAAATATTATTAAACATACTATGTCAAAAGAAGAGTGTCCTTTTTCTGATTTAATGTGTAAACCCATATTACATTCTGATATAAGGGAAACTATATAACGCCCAATTTCACAATTAAAATATTTTCAATATTTTAACTAATATTATTTTAGTGTTTGCAACATTTTTCAAAATAATTCCCTTTTCATTAAAAAATTCCAAACTTTCTCTAGTACAATGACACCCTTTACAAACCTTATTTTGTTGTTGATGACATTTTAACAATTTCATAGAAAAATATTTTGTAAAAAAAAGAAAGGCGATGTGTGGCGTAAAAGGATCGATCAGAGTTTTATAATTACCGAAATAATCGTCCGGATCATGTGCGCAGATTATGTGTAACCTGGCAACAAATCCGGCTACCATTTTTTACATGGTGATGCTAGGGTCGTTCTATGGAATATTGAATATCACGTGATACAGCTTTTTCTCGAACCAAAAATTTTTCAACTCATAATTTCATTTATTTTTCATAAAAAAAAGTGAAACTTTGAAATTAACAGTGGCTTAATGTCACAGCAAATATTTTCCAATAGCATTAATTAAGTCATTATATAACCCATTATCTTAATTATTCGATTATATGTATTCTAAAAGAATCTAATTATTACTCTCAGAAGATTAATATCAACAATTCTAAGATAATATGTTTGTTGACAATTATTACAGTTTAAATTGTTTAACACCTTCTCTAAAACTTTAAATTCAGATGATGGTTTGAAATAATTATTTTTCTAATAGAAAGAATATTGATTATTTTTTGAAAAATGTAATAAAAGACTTATAAGACGAAAAAGCTATAGATAAAGAGTAATAATTAGTAGTATTTTCAAATAAAAAAAAAATTTCCAAGTCCTTAGAATAATTACCAATTTGAAGAACACTCTGTGGCAAAATCCAACTCCCTTACCTAACCTAAATTCTAAAAGAACTGGCATATGTGTTGATCAAAGGAATTTTTTCAAAAAAATGAGATTTGCAGAGGTCGATTTAGAGTAACCAACCAAATATTTAGAATTTTCACTTGAAAATTTTCATAAAATTAAAATAAAATATGGCCAAATTCTTTCAAGATTTTTGAAGCTGTCTTTGAATGATAAAAATTAATCTGAGATGAAACGGAATAGAATGAATTTGCCGAACTTATCTGAGAAGGAACAGGTCAAATAAAGTCTGCCACGTAGGAGGCTAAATTATCTAATAATGCTTCATACCTATCCAACCTGATTGATGAGTTAATTGCCCTTTCAATGGAAAGTTATTCCTTTGGATAAATCTAAAACTGTACGACATTCTTATTAACAGACTCATCATTTTTTTTTTTCAATGCCATTAGTCCAGTCTTCTTATATACATTATAAAGAAATGAATTTGAAACTTTCGTTCAAAGTAAAAGGCTATATCTGATTTTACGTATATAGACTAACTATTAAGAATTTTGAAAGTTGGCATTGTTATTAGTTGATAACCTTTTTACATCGAGATATAATACGAAAAAATGAAGACGAATAACAACATTTGATTATCATTAAAAGAGCATTTAACACTTAGTAGCGATAAACGATAACCATATAAGACTATTTTTTTGGTTAACAATAATCCCTGCACTTTCACTCAACATTTATGATCGATCATCAATAAAATATTCTAATTTGAAATAAAAATTTTGATCTAAATTTTATCGAAAAGGAAATTATCATGCAAGAAACAAAGAAAAATAATAAACTTACACGTAAAATTTCTAATCAAAGTGACAACCAAATTAATGATTAAGAGTTGATTCATAAAAGAGTTAAAGAAGAGATCGGAGATGGAAGACTTGTGCGAGATTTTGAAATCTTGGGATGCAATTAGAAATTAAATCGATTTCTAAGATTCGATTTTCGATTGTCTACTCTAATCACCGTCTACTTTAACTATTATTTACTCAATATTGTTTGATTCGCTCAAATTACTACTTGACCTTAAGATATGTATTGCCCTATAAAAATTTTTTTAGAAATTTGAACATATGTCGGAGTTTTTTCGGAATAAAAACTAGAAAATGATCATTTATCGGAGTTTTTCCAGGAAATTTTTTATGATGTTGCACACGTTGTCATGATACGATTGGACAGTTAGATCATTGTATGGAAATATACATGTTACTAGACGGAGTATAATAAATGTAATGGGGTGGGTCATCGATTGTGAATAAATTTTAAAGTACAGTATTACAAAACATTCTCAAAAACTTGTTAGAATTCTTGCTAGATAGTAAATAAATCTTTCTATTAAGCATCTTTATAATTAAAATAATTAAAAAAATTTTTTTTTTTTTATTCGGCCCCAACAATTCTTGAATCAGGTTATGTACGGAACTTTAAATCATAAATAAAATATTTTTTTTATTTATATTATTTATATTTGATTAAGAATTTTAAGAATTGTATTTTTTATGAGTATAATCGATAAATCTTACCTTTTTTATTTACTGTATGTTATCTGTGTATATTTAAGACTATATTATGAGAAATTTTTAATTTTTGTATGAAGTTTTAACTTAAAAAGATTGATAAAATTTATCCATCAATCTTTTATGAGTCTGATCGAGTTTTTTTAATTTAACTATAAATAATTTTTCATAATAAAGACTATATAATATATATTCAATTTATTCGAGTTTTGTTCAATAGAAAGGATATACTGTACATGAACTCTAATCCTTGCAAGGATAAATAAAGCTTGATTTTTATTGACTATTTTTTTATAAAAAAGAATTCAACTGTAATTATAGTAGATCAATACTGATATATGAATCAACAGATGAAGATAATCAAATTTTTTTACATTTAAATAAAAATCGCTTTTATGGTTGATATCTTTTCTTTTTGTTTATTCATTTTTTAAATGAATTTACAAGAAAGTCTTATCATTTGTATTTTTTTCTAATATCTATTATAGTTTCAAATTCGGTACGGGTTAAATTATTTTTTTTTTCGCATGAAATTTGAAATATAACACATATAACTTCCTTAATGTGTTTGCAAACATATTATCATGCAAAGGAATTTCAAATGAGTTTCATGTTAAGAAATAATTAGAAACAGGAAGGATGCAACTTTGAAACTGGCATTTTTCGAGTCAATTTAATTAATTTACTCAATTTATATTAAGCTTCAAAATATTTACTAATCAATTTCTTATTTTGGTAAATTTTTTTAAAATTTTAAAATATTCTATATATATATATTATTTTCGGCGACCCAATATTTCCTAATCTGCTATTATGATATACAAGATAAACAGCTAAATGTATTTATCTACAGAATCACCTAATTATGATAAATAACAAACTACAAATAATCTCCGAAACAGTTTATTAATCGATTTCTGCTATATTGTTGCGCAGATCACAGCAGATAACTATGCAATTAATGTCCCACGTACTTCAATTGGATTTACAATTCATAAATTGTATGTATGACAAAGAATATATCGACCGGTATCCTGCAATTTTACTAATAAAAATCCAAGATATTGAATTTTAGGTGCGATTTGGTTAATATCACTCGAAAAAAAAGTTATAACGATAAATAACATTTATTTTTTCCTTGCTATGTATGGATTATAAAGTTGGGTCGTTCAACTTTGTGAAAGCCTGAAGGACAGTTCTGTTGGTTAAATTTATGAATAAAATTTGCGTATTACTTTTAGTTTATCGCTAGCCATTTTTCTATGCGCCGTATACTGCAAGTTACAAATTTAAGGGTTGACTTGTAACACTATTAATTGCTATTATGAATAAAATGCTTGTATAGTAATCAGAAAAATGTTTATACATAATGTCTGGATAAAAATATATTCTTTAAATAATAAAATCAATAGAAAGTAAAACCATTTTCTCGAGTGGAAGAGGATCGAATACTTTTGTATGGGGGACTATGACCCGCAATATACGGTGACTTTTTTTGTAATAATAATAAAAATAATAAACTCGGAATATATATATATATAATTGAAACTTACTACTGTAAATAAGCCCCTTATTATTTTGTTATTGTCATACGGTTTCATTAATACGATTTCTCGTTCAGTTATTACGGTGCCATTACTGAATGAGATTTGGGCTAAATCGAAATAAATTTAACAATATTATGATCATTATCTTTTTTTATAATTAAAACCCCGTTTTTTTTTTGAAAGAAAAAAGGAAATTTTTTATTTCAAAATCTTCCGTAACTTTTTTTTTTATAATATGTGATACCTATATTAAATAACCATTGTTCACATTATTAAAAATTTTTTTTTAAAGTTTGT
Source organism: Oehlia diaphana (assembly GCA_003833135.1). Classification (NCBI taxonomy): domain Eukaryota; kingdom Fungi; phylum Glomeromycota; class Glomeromycetes; order Glomerales; family Glomeraceae; genus Oehlia; species Oehlia diaphana. Next base: position 46,962 of record QZLH01000100.1, on the reverse strand, counting down.
AAAGATGAAATTTTTTTTTTCGCGTTTAACGACTTGTTTATTTAGAAGAAATTTTTGAAATTTCAGTGTGACCGTGTAAAATTTTATCCATGGATTATCATAGAGCCGAAATTTGCGGACATTTCATTATATAAATGATAATAAAGTTTATATATATACCGTATTGTATTTATGTATATGTTGCAGTCTTACTGATATAGTATTTTGGCTTTGATTTATTTAAACTTGTTTGAGTATTGGTAATAATTTATCATAAAATTTAAAATAAATATTTTTTTTTTTCGATGATAACAGTTAGTAACGAGAAGAAAATGGGTAAGTATATTATAAAATAATTACTAAATTACAATCGGGAAATTATGATCTTAGTCCGCAGATAAATAACGTCAATAAAACCAAATTTTTTTCAGATTTGCATTTATTTTTAGATGAACGGAAAAAAAAGACAAAATTATTCCGATTACCTGCTTATTTTTTATAAATTTTTTAAAAGACGCCTTTTAAAGTTTATCAACAAAGAAAAAAATCTAATTTTAGTTAAGAAACAATCAAATAATAAAAACATTGAAGAATCTTGTGCAAACCACTCGTTATTATCGAAGAGATGGCGGTTGTTTCATTGTTTTTTTTCCTTTTTTGTTATTATGAATGGCGGGTTACGTATAATTTATGTTACTATTAATAGTTTAAAGGTATAATTGGAATTTGTTTTTTGCGCAAAATACAATGTGACAAGTAACATATTTTTTTTTTCAGAAAATGCCACCTGGATGTGTTACGTTGTGACAACTAATATCCTAATCCTAAACTTCGCCTTCGAACTTATTAATTCCGCAGCTAACACAAAATTAGTAATTGTCGAAACAAAATATCATTACCGTAAATTACGCAAGAAGCAATTGTATGAATTAATTTTTATTAATATTATTAAATAATTAATAATTTTGCATAAAAAAGTAAAAACCGCTCAAACAAATAAATCATTTGCCTAAACTCATTTTAATTATTTTAATTAAAAACTTCGAGTCTTCTTTTTATAACAATTATACTTATTAACCCAAATAAAAATAACAACTTTTCGTTAGAAATGTAAATCATATATAATTTTCTTGATCTCAATATTTTAATCACAAGAGAAACCCTTTAAAAAAATTTTACATATAAAAACTCAATGAAATTAGAGTGTTGGAATGTTAATTAAATTAACGCTTACTAGTTCATACAGTCCATCTCTCGCATGCACTACTATGTACACCTTCCATAAATGCACGCTCTAGTTTAATCCTAAACAATATAATTTACTTTCTATAAGTGCGAACACTTACACTTCTCTTTTGTTGATTACTATATAGTATGTCTATATCCCAAGAGAGTAGTACACTTATACTTGTAACTCTTTTATTAAGTTGATTTGCTATTTATTTATTTATTTATATTTTGCTTTATATTCATCTAACTTTCTTTCATATTAAAAATAATATAAAGATAAAAAAATTAACAATTTATTATTGAGTCGAGAACTTTTGTTACCGATATGTGTGTGCGTTGTTGAAATTTGTGCAGCATACCGCAACACATTATTTAGCGGTCATCTAATTAAATAAAACTATATGTGAATTTTTTTCATTAAACTATAATTAACTATAACCTTATAGTAATAAATTTCTACTTCTGATAATTTTAAACTCTTTCTATTATTTATGTTCCAAATCCTGCAAAAGCATTTATCTTCGTGTAACAGATCGGGTTTTTTAAAAAAAAAAAATTGTTTCACGTCTCGAAAATAATAAAGTAATACCTTCGGATATATTTATGTAAAATCTTTGTTACAGCATTTTTTTTAGGTTATTGTATATTCATTTAACTTATTATATATATTCTTTCCCTATAAAAATAATTCTGGGAAAAACTCCGACAAATGATCATTTTTCTAGTTTTTATTCCGAAGAAACTCAGACACGTGATCATTTTTCTGAAAATTTTTTATAGGGTTTGAATGTTAATGTTATTGAATTTTAATGATTTCGGATTTTTTTAAATGTGAAAATGGTTCAACTGAAACTTTGATTAGCCTCAGATAAGATTGGAAACTAACTGTTGGATCTTTAAGAAATTCATGTTCAAGAAATTCGTGTTCAAGGAAGAGAGCGAAAAAAATTTTCACGCTTCAAAGATAAAACAATCCCCATCATTTGGAGAAGAACTCGCATCAAACCTTTCTAGTAGTTGTATACTAGGCAATAAATGAGGTTAAAATAGATTTATTATCATTCATCAACATTTATTATTTTATATGCAATTACGCATTAAGAATTCGACACTTATTGCCATATAATTTACGTGAAAAAAAAAATTCAATAATAAATTTTATATGGGTCCACAAATAGTTTAATTTAATTAATTAACCGCTCACTACAGCGTTGCACGCTTAACTGTATATTGTATTATTCTTTATTTGTGCTTAATGTTACTGATCATCCGATCACCTAACTAGCGATTTTATTGAATTTAAGTCAGATCTAGAAATCATAAGGCATTCATACGAAAATAACATACTGTAAGTCTACAAAATATTATGATGATCTGTTTATAAAAAAAACATTGTACGATCATCTATCTAATTTTAAATAAATAAATCATATTCATCCAATGTTCTACTATTTAAAAAATTAATGTTGTTTAATTTGTTAATTTTTTCCTTTTTTCCCTTATTTCTTTGTTAAAATTTACGGTTATGTTATGTATTTATTAGTTAATGAATGATGATGATACAAATATGAGACTTGATGCAAACAAATCTACGATACAGAAGATAAACATCAAATAGCATTATACAGTACTTTTCGTTTACATATTTATACATCTAATTGCAATAAGAAGAAATATTGTTCATAATCAATTTAAGAATTTGTTCATTTAAAATTGTTATATATTTGAAATATATTATATCATGATGATTACTGTACGTGTAATACCTAATTTCTTATGACGTACATTTTTAAAAAAAATGATCACGTGATTGTAATTCCAACATTCATATATATAGTAAAAGAATGGCATAATAAGTTGATATTTCGGACTTTTAACTATTTAAAATCCCATTTATTTTGAATCACAACTTTTCAAAATCGCTTATTCATTCATCGGTTATTTCATATACGCTGGATATATTTGCCATCTAGAAAATCAAGGTAAAAAATTTTTTGACCTAGATCAGTCCCCAATTATGATGTTTCATACATTTAGAATGATGAAAAATCGGTAATCATTAGTAAGTGATATTGGGAAATTATTAGCAAGTAGAAAATACCAAGTTGTCACTGCATGTGTTTAACGGGATTTACTACGAAATCACAAAATCTCATCATAATGCAAACCCGTAATCCCGAAAATTCAAAATTCCGACACTCATTATCCCGACACTTAATACCTTCATGAATACAAAAATTTTAAAAAATAATGCCAAGCCACTCCCATATTACTACGTAATCGTTGTTTTATTAGGAATTACTGGTGATTCAGCCTTAAGTATAGTGGCGATGCCTCACCGAAAATACCTTTATAAAAAAAGTTCTAGATAAATGATCATTATAGGGAATATTGCAATTATTAAATTTTTTTTATTTAACTAGAAAAAGAAATTCTGTACTAAATAAATTATAAAGATACTATGGACCCCACAGTCTGTGTATATCATCCCTTCAGATCAAATTATAGATAAAAATAAAACACCATCATATGTTGATCAACATTGATGAAATATTTAAACACCGTCATTTTCGCGTTCGAACAGTTCAAAAGAAAAAGAATTTTTTTATTATTTCTTTTTATAATTTACAAAAATTAGTTTAATTTTTGAAAGAAGAAACTAATCTCTTTTTAATAACTCAAAAATTGCCTTAATAACCCAACGCATCTATCTATCTATAGTTATAAATATTTAAAGATACATAATCTTGTTTATCCAATAAGATCTATAATAAAATAAATAAGAATCAGTTATTATTACTTATTAATATTATATAGTCATAAAACTTAATTTACATTTTAAAATAACGTTAAACTTACTGGCAAGAACTTGATGTTATTAATAAATATTTTCACTCAAATAATCCCAGTTGTATCTTTTTCTTCGTTTCTAGTTTATTAAATAAATAATTTGATCAGTTCCAACTAAATGGTGATAATATAAAGTAAAAAAATGAAATTTATTTTTCTAACTAATAACTACCGTATTTTGCGGTATATAAGCACCCCTTTTTTGCACTTGATGCCGGCCAAGATCCTCATAATTTTGGCCAAAATCGCCATAATTCTGGTCAGGGGTGCTTATTTTCGGGGGGGGGTGCTTACTTACCGCAAAATACGGTAATTATTATAAATATTATTAAATTCAGTTATTTAAATATTAATAAAAATTTATTAATTTTTAATAAAAATATTATTAGTTAATCTTCGAAATATTTTAAAAATCTTTACATATTAAAAAAGATATTTTTAATTGTTACTTGATTATTAATAAAAAAAATGTTAATTTTTTTTTAAAAAAAGATATCAAGTGTTGGTATAATGAGTGTAATGAGTGTCAATTTTCGGTTTTGGGATTCTGATTAAATCATTGTTATGTTACACGGAAAAAATTTTATCCGTTCCAAAACAACGATTATTTAATCCGTTATTAAACTTTAGTTATAATGAAATAACTGCGGTATCAAAAATGCCGTTTATTTAACTTTAAATTTATCATAAAAGGCTTTTCGGAGTGAGAAATTTTTTTTTTTTATTTAGACTACTAGAATTTTACTTTGGTGTCGCAAATAAATAAAAAATATTTTTTTTTTTTATATGTATTATTTTAAGACAATAAATTAAAAACGTCTCAATTGTTTCATTTATTCATTCATTCACGAATTTATCAGTCGTTTATTTACTTTTAAATAAAAATTATAAATTCGAATGCTTAAATTTAATTTCTTTACGCGATATTTCAATTTAGAATATTGTATCATGCTTATACAGTTTTATTACCCGAAAAAAATGATATAATGACGTGTTTCGATATACTAAATATATTAGAAATAGTCCAACCGACGAAATTATTTATTTTCTTTGTTCACATGAAAAAGATCAGTGCATATGCAGATCTAATCAGATTTAGATGAATTAAAAATTTAATTTTTAGCCAAGTACCCGATTTGTACAATCACAAAGAGTTATTATGCCTAATGGTAAATGTTAGCATTTTAATTTGCTGTAATTTAATAAATTAAATTTCTTTCTTTTTTATGTTCGAAAAGAAAAGAATTTTAAATTCATACCGAATAAGTGGCGATTATGAACTAAAGATAATTGATTGATTAAGCGATTTCATTATAAAAATTTTTAATAGTTTTAAAACTCTTAACAATAAGAGATGGTGCTCATTTAGCGAAAAAATACTAGAATATGCGTTATTATCATTAAAAACGAAGACTAAACTTTATATATACGATAAGCGTTTTTATTATGTAAAATAACCGTCACTTTTTTCTTTCAAAGATTTACTTTTTTAAGAATTATTAATTTGTAAGTTGCACATGTCAAAAATTTTATTGTTATGTTATAAATTTTATCGTTTATTGTTATTGATCGGGTAAACTTTAATATTTCATCCCGTTACATAGATGTAAATTTGAATGTAATTTTGAATGCGAAATTTCATAGGATTGTGAGACACCACGCTATATCACACTACTTCCGTATATTTATGTCTATTTGAAATTTTTTATTTATAGATTTATACGCCAGGTTTTACTTTTTACCGTAAATCGTATAAATTAAAAATTAATTATCCCTTAAAAAGTTATTACCACGTTACTCACGTAACATATGACTTGTTGGCTACGCCAAATTATTAATTAGTGCATAAATGCTGGTGAAACCAATGAAGTAAGAATTAAACAAAATTCCTAACTGCCAAATTTCCATTTTACAGTGTAATGGTTGTTACTCTAAAATTTAATGGATGGTACGATTTGATAAAATAAAAAAAAGGTCTGAATCGATTTATTCGATTTTTTTTTTTTTTTAGGATTTTTATGCTTTGTATAACTGAATGGGCATATTATCTGTTATTATCTCCTTTTTCTTTAAAATATGATTTGCTCAAAATGTGGCACAGATAGTTACAATGTTTAACAAAAGAAATCCTAAATAATGCACCCAAGCATCCCTAAAAAGAAGAAAGACATTTTAAAGTTGTTTTTCAAAGAAAAAGGACGAAATATTTTTAAAGTAATAGTCCAGAAGAAAAATAAGTGAAACTTACGACATTCTTAAACAGAAAATACTAAATTAAAGTATAAGAGAGGTGCTTTAAAATGCATTTCAAAGATAAGGGGCGTAAGTTTTTTTAAAATAAAAGGTCAAAAGAGAAAAGATTATGTAAAAATTGATATCGCGCCAATGTCACGTGGGAACTGGATAAGTAACGTGTTGTACGACTTAAGCAGAAATACAATTCGCAAATTTTTTTGTTCACGTTTTTGTTTAAAAAAAATTTTGCTGGGTAAATTTTATATGTCAACATGACCAATCAGAGTAAGATCATACTCTGGCGAATTACTAGTGTAATTCCAGCCGGCGGCTTGAATTACACTAGTAATTCGAGCCATTATTTTAAAGATTTAATAATAAATAAAATTCAAAGTTTGCAAATTTAATATTTGAGAGACACTTGTTAATTAAATTGAAAGCAATAGTTACAAATATTATTCATTACAATGTTTAGTGTACAAATAAACATAATGTCCTATTCCATGACAATTTTTACAGCGCCTTAAAGTTTTACTTTCTCGATTTTCATGAGAATTCTCCAATAGCGCACCTGCTATTATATTAGTTTTGTCTGATAAAGCAGTGTTGCGCTTATTACCCTCAATGGATGACTTAATCATTTTATGTGCTACCCGATCCTTATGTCTTTGTATTCTGGCGGAAGAATATCTTCAGTATTATCCAAATCATCAACACTATGAAGTTGAATTGAAGTTTCACCTTCTTGTTTTTGAGTGAGTTCCTTTTTAATAATCCACTGACTGGTAGTATTATAAAGACTAGAGTCTTCATCATCAACGGCCTTCTTGAGTGCTTCTTTAAAAACACTTGAAATTTTTCCATATAGATCTCTAATTCGCCTTGCCTTTGCCTTTACTTTTCTTCATCATTAATTAAATCACCACGAATTTGAAACACAATACCGTTTGTCATATAGTTAGTTCAGCTATTCTCCTTGAGTTGTTATAAAGGGTTCATTAACTGCAACCATGTTTGGGTTCATCTGCATATAATTATCTTTAAACCAACGAATAGGAATAAGTTTAATGTTAAGTTTGTCATTTCTTACCAGAAAAAAAGTTCTCTTGATAGACTAATTCTTCAGGAATATTAATATTATTAAAGGATGGTAGTGAAAATAGTTCGTTCACGTTAAAAATGTTGAAAGAAAAAGGAATTTAATATGGTTTTTATTAAAGGAGTGAAACGGACAAGAAAGAAAGCAGTAAAAAAAGATCTGATAGATAAACTATTTGATCAATAATATTTAACTATTTAATCAATATGGTATATGGATAAGCGGCAAGCCCACTCATGTGATCAAATACTTATCAACCTCGTTTATGACAACAATTTTTCTTTGTTTAAATAAACTTTCCATGCCTTAAATCGATTTTGTCAATTATATAAAAATCTATCAGCCTATTCTTACCACTCCAAGGAAAAGGCTATATAAACTATCGCTTAACGTGAAATAATTATAGTTACTAGAAACCCTGGAATAGGTTAACTAAATATTCATATACCACGTGTTATATATGACTAATTTTTTCTTTTAGATAATTTCTATCGGTACAATTATTGTTTCATATTTTGTTAAATTATTTTGAATATCTGAGGATTAATTGATATACCTTTTAATCTTTAATATAATATTCCGGAGTTTTCGAAAAATTCAATGTTTTGTTTTGTTTGTATGTCAGCCGGTAGCTAACTGAGCCGCGGATTATAACAGATAAATTCAAAAAACAATACTTTATTTAAAAATTTATTATATTACAATTAGTAAGTTGCATCATGAACAATATCTGCTGGGAGCATCCTTAACTTACGCATCATGTGTACGATGTACGCACTGGCCGGAGTCAAGTTTAACGCTATCACGTGCAAGTGCATAACTCCTAACTGTATTAAAAATTTTTATTTCCATTATTTCTCCGTATCTTCCGTAAAAATTCCGTGAAAATGATACATTCACGGATATCCGTGTTAGCGAGATGAAAATTTCCATGATTTAAGGCTATTAATTAATTCCATGAAATTGATACATTCACGGAAAAAAACATGGAAAGATAAAACACGGATCAGATTTTTTACAGGGTAGCAGGTTAAGAGACCTCCAATATCTGGATCTCTAAATTTTCCGTTCCGCAGGAATATTCAAAACTTCAAAACTTTAATTCTGGTCAAATTTAGCATTACCGGTCAGAATTAATTACTAAGTTACATGAAGCCGTTTCAACAAGTGAAATAATATGCAAGTAATAACTTGAATATAATAACTACACAGAATAATTTTAATCCCTGTCGGACCATTTTCCTGAAATTAATTACCTGAATGCCAATTTTTCGAACTGAGCATTTCCCTGAATATCCAATCTCCCTAATCCTTGTTTCCCGAATTCCAATTTCCTGAGATCCGATTTCCTGAATCCTGAATCCCAATATCCTGAATTCCAATATCCCGAATTGAAAATGTATTTTTTAAAAATTTATTGGTAGTTTATAAATCATATGGAATAAAAATGAAAATATTATTACAAACCACTAATCAGGATTTGACTAATTTCCGCTAAATAATACAAATATTTTATTTATTATTTAAAGGAGAAAAGTATCTCAGTATAATATTTTTCAGTTACGTATGATTGATCAGTTGACATATCGAAGTGCCTTTTTTAAACTAATGATTACATCCCATTTTTTAAAGTGAGACATTCTAGTTGATGACCTTTTGGGTGCATTTTGTATAATAAACAAATTATATCGATCATTTATTCAAAGACGTGTACGTATAATTTATTGATTAGTAAGTGCAAGCGATATGATAGTTACATTTTTTTGCACAGGACCCCACTATTTATGGATATGAGCAGTTGAGTGTTTGAGAGAGTTAGTTCAGAAAGTTTCTAAATTTAAAAATTATCATAATGATGTAAAATTTAATGATCTCTTATTTAGTACTTCTACAAACATTATTGTTTAACAAAATTTAAACCAGCAATTTATGGGATTCTGGATATTGGAATTCAGGAGATAGAGATCCGGGAAATTGGGTGTTACAGGAAATGTTTAATTTCAAAAAAGTGACATTTAGATAATTGACTTCGGGAAAAGCATATCATTCAGGAAATCGGACTATAAGTCTATAACCATATTTAATATAAACCGAAAGATTTTATAAATAACTCTTAAATATTGACAATTTTCCAAATTTTGACAAAAAAAAAAAAAATTCGTAAATTTATATATATATACTTTGTTTCTTTTCTTTTCTTTTAAAAAAAGGAAACTTAAGACCAATGCGTGAGAAATCGGAATTATTTTTATAATAAATTTTGGGAAAATAACATTTCTATAACTCAGCATATATTGAAAGCTCATTAGATTCGTCTCATTGAGACGAATTGAATAGTAGCGAGAAATCTTATAAAATTTTTTTGAGGTCCAAATTTACTGGGGACAAAAATATTAATAAGAATTCTTGAAAAATCTTTGCCAAAAGATACTTAATTGGTATATGTATTCATAGTTATGGATTTATTTTATAATATATTTTAATATTTATTACTTATCTATATAGCCCCTACAGGTAAAAATACATAACCGATTTCTCTTGGATCAGAACTTAATTTAATTTTTTCCACTTTTCTATATTAAATAACCGTAAAAATAATTTGAAAATCTAAAATACAATACTATGCACTACTCCAATATTATATATTAAGAGACTCAAACTACTCTTAAATAAATAATCAAGAAAGAAAAAATGGCATGCAATTCTCGCACAGATGGAAGAAATGCATATGCAAAATGGATGTTAGAATATTTATTTAAAGAAAATCTCGTAGCTCCAACTTTCATAGGAATAATAATTAGTTCTTACAACAATTTAATTTAATTGAAATGTAAAGTATAAATAAATAAATAGCATAATACACTAATAATGTGGCAATTATAACTGTAGATCATTCCTTATTGGATAAAACCGGTCAGGAATTAATTCCTTTTTTAAAACTGGCTGGTATTATCCCAATGTATCGTATAATCGGCAATCGCAGTTACTGTAAAATTTTGACGATATAGTACAGGTTAAGGCATTATAAGAGTGGGCCGGTAATTTAGGCCGGTAGTCTAGCACCATGATTGTGTGAGAATTTTTATAGATTATGTGCTCAATATACTTTTGCCATATTACTAAGCAGGGCGACATCCAATTTTGAGCCCGTCCGTACAACAATTGATGATTATTTATACATTATAAATTGTTTGAAATTTATTTTAAACCATATAAAATAAAAGATTTTAAAATTCCTTTACTTACAAATATTCCATTTTGGTCAATGATTTAAATGACTTATTGTCATTGACTTTTCAAGACACTGATTTTGTGCGTATAAATAAAATTATTAAATCATAAAATGAATTATACTTTTAAGATTTTTCGTGTAAAAATATGATTCGTTCATCATTACACGTTACGAACTCCTGTTTGTTACTCGTTTGAATGAAAATATCGGAGTTTATTTATCATCTATTTTATTTTATATTTTTAGTTATCTTTGTGGACATATTTGCTTGCAATACAAAAGGAATAAATGAAGATAAATATAGTTCTAATTATAAAAAAATTTTTTAATACAGAAAAAAATTTTTTATATATATATATGATGAAAATATTTGTTGAGTAATAATATAAATAAATAAACAAGGGCCTTATCTTTATCCTATCTTCGCCAAATTAAAAAAATTTTAAATTTACCCCTTGTACTTTAGAAAATTAATCATTATTTCATACAGTAACACAACAAAAATGTATTGAATTTTTACTTTAGTCTGCGGTTGATATATCTGTGCTATATTGTAATTTGTACGTAATTTTTAGCGCGTCAGATTAAAATCCTTTTTTTTTTTTATGTAACATTTTTGAAACAAATGAAATTACAAAGTAAGTTACCTTAATTTAACTGGATGTATAACTTGTATTAACTCTAAATTCGTGTAACAAACATAATAAAATTTTTCGTACTGGTCAAACCATTGTTCATAGTATATTGCTCTTTCTAACTGTGGCTTTCTGCAAGTTGTTGCCCACTGTTGAACCAATTATTTAATATCGCCAAACTTTGTTTGACAGCTGATCTAAGATCAACGGAATCCATCAATGTTTAAAACTTTAAATTGTAAAAATATTTTTATTTTTTCAAATAAACTCTTAAGAAAATTTTATGAAATAATGAAAAATGAAAAATTTGTAGAAACAGAAAAATTATTATTATTAGAATATACATACGGTATGGTTTGTTAAATTCTCTTACATAAACTAATTTGATGAATTTACATTAGTAGTTCCAATATTATGAATATTATGTCGTGGAAAATTCGAAATACTTAATCTTAGAGATTTGCAGGCAAACATCTAAAAATGGGGGCGAGGAGCGAACAATTTTGAAGGTAGCTATCTAAATTATTTGGAAACTAAACCTGAAACTGGAAAAGAAATCGTTTCTCTCTGGAAAAAGAATCGAGAGTTTAAGAACAAAGTTTAAAAACTTTATAAAATCTAAGAGTTTTTCGCTTCTTTGATTGCTGAGCCGCGCCAGTATTAAATTTACCAAATATTATAAAAATTAATAGAATATTCGGTACATTTGAAATATTTATTAATAGTTGTACGCAGGGGGTTTCTATAAGGTGGTACGCAAAATTACGCCTTACGCTCAATAGCCCCTACTTATCTGTTATGATTTTTTTCATTAGTTAATATAATTATTATAAATGATATTATAATTTGAAAAAAAAATTATTATCGTACTGTAATACGTAGATTCTATGCATGTCAAGTTTAATATGCAAACCCTTATGAAAAAAACTGTTAAAATACCGTTATAGGTTGTACGCAAATCAAAACCTTTCTCTGATGGCGAATAATTCAATGATTTATAATTACATCATATCAGCAAATATCTTTACTATAAATAGTTAAACCATACTATTTATGATTTATGACGTAACTCAAATGAAATTAGCAAAAAAAAAATTTTTTCTTTATTAATAAAATAAAAATTTTTTATCTCCGATTAAAATTTTCAAATAAAATACGGCACATTTTATGGTTTAAACTTTAATAGAAATAACTTGATCCTCACGATTGAATGAATTTTTCCAAGGAATAGGTAATTATTTATGGGTTATTTACGTCATAATAGCTTATCAGCTTACGTCTAGAAATACCCGAGTCTTTATGAGTATGCTTAAAGGGTATACTTTACTTTAGATAGATTTGATTTTCTATCTGAGATGAGGTTATAGCTTGTTTGCAAGTTTATGATAGGTGGTTAGACGATTAACCTGGAAATGATAGACTATGGGAATAATAGGCCAAAAATAAGTATACAGTATATTAATAGACGGAATAATTATTCTGATGTTCATCGTGTAAATTTCTGAATTTTAATTATATATTCAGCCAGAGGTAAGAAAATTTGATAAATTATTGTACAAATTCAAGTTTTGCAATTAAAATAGCGAATCATTAGGTAAAAAAATTTGTTATTCAACTGGTCTTTCAAGTCATCTCAAGGATGATTTTAATACGGGCAAAAAGAAAGAAAGACAAACTTGGATAATTATTTGTAGCGATGAATGATTATTTAAAGGAGATGGGACAAGATAGATTTTGGCGACGGCCTCATGAAAAAATATGATATAGAATGTCTTATACTGTAAAGTCTGGTCAAGTAGGAGTGATAGTTATAATAGAAAAGAAATTTACTGCTAAGATTATATAATAAAGCTCTAGCTAACTAGTTACTAAATAGTTGTGGGGGATAAGAATTAATTGTTCTACGAGACTATCTAAATCCCACTGCCGACTCATAAACAACTTTCACCCATCTACCCGATAGACTAACGGAAGACGTATCAACCTTAATAGCGTTTATAGATCTTTCATTAATGCGAGTATAATAAGATTCCTTATCTAATTCACGTTCAATAGCAAAGATTGATGATCATACATAGTAAAACCTTGTTAATAATATGTCTTGTCAAGTAGCGACAGTCATAGATAATAATGGGTAGTTCAACCAAGTATTAATAAAATTTTAAGATGAGGTTTTAAATATTTTGAACAAATTTGATGCAGTAATTAACGAGAAAATTAAGTTTAAAGAATGCTATTATTTTTAGGAATAATGTACCCAGATTATGCACGCGCTTGCAATTAAATGTTAATTTACAAAATAGATCGTTAATGGATTTAATAGTGCTTCATTTATCCAAATTTTATGCTTTTTGACGTAGATTCATTCTTATCCCGACTAGTACGTGATGAATGAATCACGACTTCTTTGTTTAACTGACTTTTTTTTTTTTATCAACACGTTACATTTAACCGATGAATGGTCCGGATTTTTCACCGAAGTCCATTTCACCAAATTCATTTCGCCGAAGCAATTTCGGTGAAGGAATGTTTCACTGAAGTGCCTTTCCCCGAATGGACATTCTACCGAATGGGCCAGGACATTTTGCCGAAGTTATGAAAATTTTCTTCTTTTATAAGACAACCGAATTATTTACACATTAAAAGTTGCGTTTGTCTATTTTATTTTAATTTTATTTGACTATTTCATTGTACTCATCAATTTTCCAAAACATTTTTATTTTTGTATTGATTAAGGAATTATGTTGATTACTAGTATTTTTAGCGAAATTTCCTTCGACAAAATGAACGATTCGGGGAAAATGATTCAGCGAAATATCTATTCGATAAAACGCCCATTCGACGAAATATCCCTTCAGCGAAACTTCCTTCCAGCGAAATGACCTTGGCGAAATGGGCTTCGACAAAATAGACTTCGGTGAAACGTACAACGAATCAACCAATTTAAATTCTTTACAGTAATATTTGAGGTATTAGGTTCGTTATATCTAGGGTTTGATGGTTTCAGGCAGTTATTTAATTGGTTTAGTTATATTATTATATAAAAAAAAAATTTTTTTTATAGATGTATAAAAAAAAAAAGAATATTTACTCTAAATCTTGTACATTAAGTCATGACTAATTTTATTAGTGAGCCGAAAAAGTTTATAATCGATTTTTTTTTGGTGATGATTATCATGGTAACAATACCAAAGAACAAAGGTAAAAAAAAAATTTTTTTTCTTATTATACCCCACAATTTCAGTTACCAATCATTTCTTTTAATTAGAAAAAGAATTTACAAATAAAAAGAAAGCCACCGGATAACATATTTTTTTGAAAGAAAAAAGGAAATTCTTTTTTTTTTTTTCAAAAATAAATATACTTTTTTAGTGAAATGATTGAATGAACCAATTAAAGCTAGATTTTCAAAGTTTTTTTCTGGAAATTTATTGTGAATCTCATTAAATTCACACGTAAAACTTTCGTAAAACTTTAATTTAAAAGAACCCTTGAATTATCATACTAGCTATATAAAGTGATGAAACACCTATGACTTATTGTTTCTTTAAAGGAAAATATTTAGAAATGTCTCAATTCTCGAACTATGTGGTTTAAGAAAACTTTGTAAGTCAATTATTGTCCTTTATATATAAAGATAATTTCAAAAAGAATACTGTATATGTTCATCGGAGATAATAATCTATTTCCTCCGGTTTTGTTGATCAGATTTGGAAACGAATATGGACATTAGGCTAATTAATTAAAAGAAAGCTATTTATCGGGATAAAATATAAAAAGTAAAAAGACTGTATTTATTGTTTATTGTTTATTATCTATAATATTTCAGAACCGTGTGTTACTCATGTACAATATGTGGGAAAAAATGTCAAATTGTCAAACGAAGAACTGTATTATATAATTTTTTTGTTTATTTGTAACGTAACGTACATTTACGAATTTTACCGTCAATCGAAATTTGAATGAAAATCTAGATATTATACAAGCATTAAAGTTATAAAAATTTGTTGCACCAACAATGCCTTAAGACTTTACAAACGATGATCTAATTTGGGCCGATGGTAAGGGTTTGGGACATTGCCTACAACATATCCAAACTACCGGCGTAAGAAAGAGTGAGTTCATCTCGTGACATTTTTTAACAATTTACAATTTTTCTAATTTAGCACATTGGGCTAGGACCCCCGAGCTATACATAAAAAGGTAGGGTAAGGGTTTGCGTAGAATTGACCAAACATGAAGATCTTTCCTTTTATAGATAATTCCGGCCGGAATTTATATCCTTTTTTAGACGCTGACTGGAATTATCATAATTCCGGCCCTGAAAAAATGCGTAGAGCTAATAGTAATTTTTTTTGGCTGCACCTTACCTCTATAATATATAGCTCGGGGTCCTATCTGAATCTTTAAAATTATTCAATGTCCTTGAAATTATTCATAACATAATTTTCATAGCATTTGGAGCAATATCTAACTTTGAGCACAAAATGTACCTTGTCAAATATAATCGTCTACTGCGATTTAAATAAAGTTGTTAGTCCAGAATGTTTAAATTCAATTTATTTTAATTGGATAATATTCATTAAGATTTAGAAGTTGAAGTTCAAGAATTTAAAGATCATGTAATGAATATTGAATTTCTGGGTAAAATATAAAATTAATTAGCCGAGAGGTTCTTGATCTGCACACATAAGACTGATCCTTTATACCACATTTCTTTTTTTTCATGAAATTTTTTTTCTAAAATCTTGTTAACACGTCATGCTAACACAAATTCGAACCAATTTCAATTTGTTAGAAAAGATGATATTATAGCACTAAAAAAAATCACCAAATTATACGTACAAAGAACTTTTTTATGAAGTAAAAAAAAAATAATTAAGAATGAAAAACAATTTACGTTTACAAGTAGTACTCCTACTGGGTCAAGTCGGATCAGAGTTTGAATATATTTGATCTGATCGTAATTTATTAAAAATTATTACTAACTTTATTAAGAGTATTATCAATATTTATCATTTTCATTTGATCATTGGTTAAAGAAAAAAGTTTATTAGTGATTAGCTTCCATAATTTTCAAGTTGTGGCATTTACAATTTAGTAAAGGGAGAATTTATTCTAATAAAGCTATGTGAAGTTATCAAAATAACCGGTGATAAATAGGACTGACGAGGGTGTGAAGTAGCGAAAATAATTTTTCACATGCTTTTTAGTTATCATAATAATGACAGATCAGCAGGAACAGCTGATGTTAATTGCATAAATCATATGTAGAGTACAGTATATTTTACGTAAGATTAAATGAAACTTTACATGGATTAGAGATTATGAAGTCTTTTTTTAAGTTTTTTTATCATTATTATTAGTAACAGGTGAAAAACATTAGTTATGGTGGTAGGATTTAGCCATATACCATATTCATACTTCATATATACGATTTGTACAGTGATCATCTATATTTTGCATTAAAGTTTAAATTTAAATAATACTGTATGACTGCTGAGGCTTAGCAAAATTTTATTCTTTTTGTAAATATGCAGCAATTAAACAAACCAATTTTCCAAAATAGTGTTATAATATAAAATATTTCTTTTTTTTTTCTCCAATAAATTAGTTATCTTCAGGCAACTATTATTAAGAGAGGTAATATATG
>QZLH01000100.1:0-14216 GCA_003833135.1 Oehlia diaphana | reverse complement strand
TTTTTTTTATTTTTTTTTTTTTTTTTTTTGTTTGTTTTATTATTTTTTTTTATTTTTTTTTAAAATTTAAAAAAAAAAATATTTTTTATTTTAAAAAAAAAAAAAAACAAAATAAATAAAAAAACGAAAAAAAAATAAAAAAAGTAGAATAAATAAAATAAAATAAACTAAACTAAAATAAAATAAATAGATAAATAGAATAAATAGAATAAATAAATAAAAATAAAATATACTTTTTCTATATATTGTAAGCATATGCATATCTTACATATCTTTCTATATGACGTTAATTTATTAACTCTGTACTTGCACCTGATTACTGAATTTCACCCATAATGACGAGTTGCGAGTCAGGATAAATAAAGAGAATCTCACACAAAAAAATATGTCCGGAAATTGTATCAAGAATGTTCAGGTATTGTTTAAATCGTCCAGAAAATGTACCGAATATATGAAAGATCTAGTGGATTCGCGCAGTTACATCATTTTAAAATTTCCGCATGTGATCAATAGTAGACAAGCACGATATTTCATAATGGCGCTTACTATTATTTTATAAGAGCGCATGTGACTTCATTGGTTGCGCATAAAATTTTTACGAAATAATGTGCGCTTTGTACGTGAAAGTAATTCGGGACATCCAAATGATGTACCAAAATGGGAAAGATTCCCGACATTATTATCTGGACAATTTCCATACAATTTCCATACAAATTCTGAAATTCTTTTTGAATTTTTTTCTTTTTGGAATTGTACTAAAGAATGAACGAATGAGATCTTAATAAAGAAAATTACATTAACAAATATAAAAGAGTAAAAATTTACCACATAAAATAATGGCGTAATACAGTACTTTATAGAATGGAACAAAGTGCACTTAGAAATTCCTTTGTGATAAAGCCGAAGGTAAGTTATTGAATACTTTATTGGAGCAGAATGCTCATGATGAAGTTTCAGCTAATAGAGTTTATCCAAAATCTAATTATAAAATTTCTTGGCCAATTTTGAACACAATTAAACTTAAACAATGTTGGAAATCGGAAAGTTAATGGAAGGATAAATATGAAATTACCTGCGAAAGCTTCATTTCAATTAATTCTAAAAGGTTCTTAAAAAAAAATGGAACATTAATAATGTTTACTAGGGAGATTAATGAGAGGAATTACCTGAGAAGGTAACATATTAGCCTAATCCTACTCAGAATTAAGTGAGATACACTTCACTTACTATGTAGACCTTACCATATTCTCACTTTCACTTTCTCTAAATACTTTCTCTAAATACAAAATGGAATTCGAACCCTCGATATATCAGGAAAGACTAAAAGTCAAGTAATTATAATGGTTGTAAATGTAGTATTTACAGCCTATTTGCAACTTACGTTTATAATATTAAAACCACTAAGGTTGTAATTCAAATTATAATAAATATTACTTACGACCAACCTTATCTGATATATCGAATCTCACTTTGCGCTTTTATTTTCAAAGGAGACATTATCGTGAACTTACTCTTATGTGCAAATCTTGAGATCCTTGGGCTTTTGATCGGTAAACACATAAATGATTTTCCAAGTTAACTTAAATAATATACTTTGCTAATTGATAAAACGAAATTTATTACTGATTACTGGCTGTAGTTATCAAAGTTTCTCGTTCTCTGGAACCATAGGCCGACACGGCACACGGGCACAGAACCTACTAGAAAAATAGTGTATTTTTTTAATTTAAAAACATTTGCAATGTAAAAAAAGAAAAAAAAAATTAGAAAGCTAATTCTTTTTCTTTGGAATAAAAATATACTGTAAAAAAGTAAATAACAAAAGAAAAAAAAATCAGAAAGCTAATTCCTTTTCTTTGGGTCATGCACAATAATTAATAAAAAAACGCGTTCAAATAACTATACTTTATTTTATCTAATAAATACTGCATACACCCTCTATCCTCTATAAATCTATTACTATACACCCATTACCTATGCTCTATAAATCTGTCCGCCTTCTATAATTGTACACCCACCCTCTATAACTATATATCCATCTTTTATAACTGTATATCCACCTTCTATAACTATATATCCACCCTCTATAACTGTATATCCATCTTCTATAACTATATATCCACCTAATTATTGCTACATTTGCTACTACTTTGGTTTCATCCCAACTTATAGAAAAATACCCTCTAATTATATAACCTCTATAAAAGGGTGGTTGGTAAGTCATATTTAAATTCGTGTATAAAAGAGACTATCTATTAAAGACCACACCAAACTAATGTTCAGCTGGTGGAGTTTACCAATTGCTATAGCCAGTAAAGTCTACTTATGCTATAGCTGGTAAAAACCACCACGTTATGTCAGCTGGTAAATTTATGTTTAGTTAAAAATTTTATGAGGATTAAAGTGTTAGAAACGCGGAATAGGGAAAACAATAATATTTCTAAATATAATGAGAGAAGTTCATATAATTGGATAATAAATAAATAAATAATTATTCCTTCTTTCTATTATATTAAAACTTTATCAATTTCAAATTTATCGTGGTTGAAAATATTGTAACAATGGAAATTTTTAAGAATTAAAAAGTTTTTTAGAGAAAAGAAATTTCATATATAAATATCTTTCATAACTAGGAAGTGGGGTAAATAATTTAAATAATTTAAATGTTTCTATTTTTGATTACACACAAATGACACAATAACAAAAATAATGTTGCTTCGTTTATTTATCATTACAAAAATTACAAAAATAATTTGTATAAATAGATCAACAGGGGATCTAGTATTGTTATTCCATAATATATTTTGTAATACCTAAAGTGTCTTGATCCTTTATTTTTTTTTTTGGATTTATTTAGAATACAAATATTAGTATGTAAAGAATGACGAAATAGAAGAAAAAAATAATTTATAATGTTTCTAATTTGAGAATGCTGAAACCATTCCACATGATAGATGAAAAATTTTCGTGCATTTTACTTATTTACTTGTTGAAAACTTTAATATATTTCTTTGTCCTTATGATTATTATCATTATGTGAGCCGATCACCATACCTTCATTTGGATAGTAGGATTTATTTGACTGAGTCAAGGTTGTACTTTAAGGTTCTGGTATGGTATGACTATATTGTATCTGTATACCGTATACACGTTCAGAAATAATAGACATGTTGTACTTCCTAACTCCTTAACTTTGTTTACGCTTGAGATTTATCTACGATGCAGAATCTGAGATGGGATTTAATTTTTTTGTATAATGTAATTAAAGTAATTGATATAAAAAGTCAATTTTTAGTACAATTTTTTAGAATTTCAGCCAACTATGAGAAAAGTCTGCTGACTGGCCCGCAAAAATTAAATGTTTTTAACCAGAGTAAACCGCGGTTAATATTATAATTCAGAAAAATTGTTAAGTCTTTATCCATCTCTTTAAAACGTTGAGCTCATCATCTAGTAAATAGAATTATTTGAACAAGTCTTGCACGTTGATCATATTCATATCTGGAAATATGGCTGAATTATACGCAACCATTTAACTGGATTCGGTTACAACCGAAACCTAGTTTTACCATTGAGTGTTGGTCAACATATAATATATTTGGGATATAGGTTCGGGATTTCCGACATACATTTCGGCTTTTGGCATTAATTTCGGGATTGTGATTTCGGCATAAGTATACAGTATACAGTATGTCTAAAGTCGGAAAAGTCGGTTAATGGGCATTTATTAGTTTAGGCTGGTCAACCATTTATCAATTGCTATTATCTGTTATGTTTAATTGATTTAATAAAAATATCACAATTGTTCAAGTGCTCATCTACTATGTCTTTTACTATTTATTCTATTTGTTATATAACATTACCTCATCAAATTTTACTTCGTTGGTTGGCCCATCAATATACATATCTTCAAGGTCATGTCCGGTCAGATGATCCTTTCTAAGTCCAGTTTGGGTCCGGATCATCGGACCATGCAGTCCAGTAATCACTTGAATCACTTGGGTCCGATCTTTGGCACGAATTTGCTATTCGCTTTATAATAATAATAATATTTTTTTTTTATTAATTTAATGAAATAATGGTTGTAGTAGATTTTGTAATAAGCTATGCAAAATGTATTCATAGATATAGTATACATCGCTAGTAACCTCTTGTTTTAAAGTTATAATAAAATTAAATGCAAGCATTCCACTACTTGCATGAGCTAAGTAAAATGTAGATCGGTCATTTCGGTCCGATTGATGAACTACTCTTCTTTAGTATCATGCGAGTTACGTCTGAACATACACTTATAAGGGTGACAAAAAAGCTAAGTTGCTGAAATAAATTTAAATAACGCGATCTCCAATATTCCATGACGTTGACGCATTAACTACAGCTGAATTTTAATCACCAGTCATGTTCGAGTAACGTTACAAGTTAATGCATATTCACGAAAGCTTATTCGAATATTCGACGATACGTAAATATATGTTGAATAAATTAATATAAATCTCGAATAGCTAGGCATTGGAATCGGAAGTTGGAAAGTTCCATCATTGCCTTAGGATTACGCAAATAGACGAATTAGGGCATTTTGTAGATAATTTTCAAATCATATAAATTATATGATTTTTTCAATCATTTGGGTATGTAATATCCTGCTTTGTTCACATTTACACTAAATACTGAATTCCGGAATTTTCTAAATTTGATCTTATTGTCCAAATAATGTTTAGATATTTCGAACGTCTGGAATCTTACATTTCCGGACTTTTTTTTAGACGTACTCGGAACATTCTTGCCGTAATTACCGAACTTATCTTTTTTTTTTTTTGTAGGATCATATGAATTATGTAATCGTGCATATGAGCCGAAGGTAAAGAGGATTCGTGAATTTTAGATTTTTTCTTTGTTTTACTAAAAAGTGTGCATTCAATGATGATCAGGTGGATCACGCAAAATGTGTGGTGAGTCACAGGTCATGTGGTCGGCAGAATGTGACGCCGCGTTTTTTTAGACAAAGAAAATTGCATATTATTTAAAACGGTTGAAACGTGACTTTTTTACACATCATGTGTGAAAGTCAACGGATTATTAATTAAGAAAGGATTTGAATTAAAAATATTGTATTTTCTTGGCACATTGGATAATCATTTAATTATTAATTTTTTTTTTTTGTTCTTTATGCGTGAAAATCAAAAGGAATAAAGATTTTATTGTATACAATTCAGGAAAAATTTCGATTGTGATGTAAAAAAAAAAAAAAAATACACGAGGGTGAAGAAGTATTATAATAATGGAATAAATGATAAATTGTGTGCATTTAAATTGTGGAGAGAATCGCATTAAAATTACCATGTGGAATAATGGAACAATTTACTTTTTTAAGTAGGAAGAATAAATTTCATAATACATAAATGAATTACCCCTTAAGACATCGTATTTCCCATTTGATAAATTGCATCATAACCAATAATAAAATAATTTTTTTTCCCTCGTGTAATAATAACGTGATAATTTAGTTGAATGTTTCGTATTTTTGATCGGATTAACCGTATATATTAAAAAAAAAACCAGGAAAAACAGGTTACAAATTATGATAACGTGTAATAAAGTTAACCACTAGACCCACTTGACTGCAATATTAAAGTTTGAAACTGTTTTAAAATAAACAATGTGGCATAAATTTAATTATCTTAAACCAGAATGTTATATAAACAAAGAATCATATTAATTAAAAAAAAAAGAGAGATTAACAATTAATTATGACTCATATAGTATGTATTTAATAAATATTTAAGAAAAATTTTTGGTTTAAATTAAATATTTCTTTATTATAATAATATTTCTGTACACAAAATGAATATTCATTGTACCAAGAGTTTACATGATACGAAAAAAAAAAATGTTGGTTACATACAGAGTATCCCCGGGAAATCTCGAGTATCAAAAAAAAAAGGTCTGTTCTGAAACGGAAAACATTATAATATATTCAGTAAATATCCCCGATATATTAATTATTAATTTGAACTTTCGGTATTATTTTTTTCTTTTCAGAAAAAATTTTTATAATTTTTAGTTAATATTCATGTATATAGAAGGAATATCATAAATTTATCATATAAATATTTAGTACTTAGAGTATTACAAGGGTTCATTAATTGAATATAGGTAAATACAAATACAATTGTTTCAGAAATTTTAGAAAAAAAAAATTTTTTTAAAGTTTATCTGTGATAGAACTTTTCTTAAAAATAGCTCATTCGGTTACTCAATTATCAATAATAAAAAGTTAAATTTAGGAATAATTCCCTTTAATGATTAACAACATGTAAATCGTAGATCAATATCACCAACTATGGTGATATTCTATAAATAAATCGTCATTTTTCTTGAACTTCGGGGATTCGGATTACAATCAGTTATTAGTCGTCGATTTTTCCCGAATTCAATAATCGATATATTCATTAATCCAATTGTATTTATTAATAGTAAATTTCGCATATATCTATCATATTACAAGGAAATCTCTCTTTTTTAAAAAAAAAAAATCATTGAAAAAAAATAATAATAATAATAAATAAATAAATAAATGATGAGCGGACGGAAATAACGATACTCAAAAGAGTACATATTTTGTCCGTAAAATTCCAGACATGTAAAATGCAGGTAGATCATGAGATTACGTATCGGGGAATTCTTAAGATTCCACAATTGCGGTAATAGAGCCTATAAAGAACAATTATGGTTATAAGGTGACACCTATACTTATACATTAAAGTATGTATTAAAAAACCTTTCATAACGCCACCTTTTTTGAAATATAAATACAATGAAATTTTTGAAAAAAATTTTCCTAAAAAGAATTTCTTTTTCGTCCTTTTAAACGTACGCTTTTTTTTTTATTTGCTACGTTTTTTATTTTCCTCTTGGAAATAAGAAATTTTTTTTTTTTTTTATTATTATTATTATTATTATTATTTTTAAAAATGTTGGATATAACAGAAATGATGTATGAGAGCCTCGATGCTCTAACCAATAATCCTTCCGTTCCAACTACTCCGACAACTCCAATAACTCCAATAACTCCAATAACTCCTATGACTCCTATGACTCCTATGACTCCCTTGACTCCCTTGACTCCTATGACTCCTATGACTCCCATAACTCCATTAACTCCATTAACTCCAATCATTCCAATACATTATAATCCTTCTAAAACATCATTATCGTCTCCATCTTATAATATTCCATCTTCTCCGTTACATGAAATGGAAATAATACAACCAAATGATAATTGGAGTCATAGACATTTTAAAATAATTGGTGATAGTAATGATCGTTCAGGTCGTCATTTATCAAGAATTTCTTCATCATCAACTTTATCATCATCAGAATTCTCAATTATAACAACAAACACTTTAAATTCAACTATATCATCATCTCCATCTCCTACTCTTCATGATGGTGATTCTTATTTGGATGATTCGGATTTTGAAAAATTAATTAATTTTGATAATTTTAATATTGATGATTCTAATAACACAAATTTTGATGTAATTATTAATGTTGGAGAAGAACCACATGTTAAAAAATTTAGAAGTAATTCAATTATTTTAAGTAAAAGATCTTCATATTTTCGTACCGCTTTTTCTCAATGTTGGGCGAAAAAACATGATGATGTTTACTTGTTTGATAAACCAAATATGTCACCAAAAGTATTTACCGCAATATTAAGGTAATTATTCAAAAAAAAAAAAATATTGTCACGTGTACATTCGAGATATATAACGAACCTTTTTTTTTTTTTTTTTCCTTTTACCCAGGTATCTTCATTTTGGAAATATTAAATTAGAGAGATTGGATATATCGACCGTATTAGATTTATTAATAGCATCAGATGAATTATCTTTAGAAGAACTTACATCTGAAATACAAACATATTTTATTCATCTTAATTCTGATTGGTTAAAAACAAAAATAGTTCCAATATTACAATGTTGTTATTCTAATCCGACAACTTTCTTAAAACTTAAGGTACATACCTTAACGATAATTAAAAGAGACCCAACATGTTTACTCATACAAAATGATTTACATTCATTATCAGAAAGAATTTTAAATAATATATTAAAAGAATGTTGTAATGGATTGGATGATTGGGCTATTTGGCAATGTATTTTAAAATGGGCTCTAGGACAAGAAAAAATCAATGAATTTTCTCATGATGTTAAAAAATGGAGACAAAATGAATTTAATATGTTACATGAAACAATGTATAAATTGGTAGAAGAATATGTTAGATTTAGTCATATTAGTAGAAATTATTTTTTAGACAAGGTTTTACCTTATTTAAATTATTGGATAAAAGATACTATTATATCAGAAGAAGTTGGAGAGGATTCTAACAAAGAAACTGTTTTATATTATTTGTCAAATCATCAACGTAATTATAATATTCATCATCATAACAATACATATACAAATCATCATCATTCATCATCATCATCAAACATTATTTTAGAAGATTCTGCATTAATCAATCATGTACATGCACTAAAAATCACTTATTGGATACAAGAAGGACATTATATACCTAAAATTATTGATAACACAACTTGTAAATCAAAGAGAAATAATTCACTTCGTATCAATTTTCCAATATTTAGAAAAAGAAATAGACAAGAGAATTCAAATAATTTTATTTCAACTGTATTATCAATTTCCACCAATATTCTTACAGTTACAACAACTAAATCATCTACAAAAGCTCAAATTAATCATAAACAACAACAACAACAACAGCAGCAGCAGCAACAGCAGCAACAGCAGCAGCAACAACAACAACAACAACAACAACAACAGCAACAACAACTACAACCACAATCATCCACAACACCAGCCGCTTATCAATTTAATCTTTTGTTTAGAATGACTCGTGATGGTGCATCTGCATATCATGATAGATGTATGAATCAAGGACCCACTTTAGTGTTAACTAAAATCAAATTACCATCATCATCTTCAAATAACAGATATATTTTAGTAGGAGGGTATAATCCGATCGGATTTAATTATTTTCCTAATTCAAATTATGAAAGTAATTCATCCACTTTAATATTTACATTTGGTGATGGTAAATCATTTGAAAAAAGTGACGTAATTAAAATGATGATTGGTGATGATAATTGTAACAAAGATTGTACAAAAATTGCAAAAGATTGTTCAAAAATCACTAAAGATTGTTCAAAGAAAAGTACTTCTACAACATTATCAATGAAAAAACCAAAAAAAGAATCAATTTTCACAAAAGTTAATAATCTTTCTTCTATTTCTATTAATAATTATAATAGATTTGAAAATAATGCCAATGGATTAAATTTTGGTAATCATTTAATTATTAATTTTCATGATAAAATTGTTGAATTTAATGGTGGACAAAATTTTGGTTTAATTAAAAGTGATATTGTTGAATGTGAAATCTTTCAAGTTAAAGAATTATGTTATTAGATAATTTAGTTTTAGTCTTTTAGATTAATTTAGATTAGTTTAGTTTTTTTTAGAGGCGTTAAAAAAAGAAGGCGTTAAAGGAAAGAGAGTACTTTTAGTGTAAATTATTAATGTAAATTTCTTTTTTTCCCCTTTTTTAATTAATTTATTTTATTTATTATTATTTTATTCAAATTTTCTTTTTATGTATAATTTTATTGTAAATAAATGACATAAAATAATGAAAAAAAAAAAAAAAAAAACGGTTTTGTTTTTTTTTGTACATGAAATACATGAAATGCGTCGCCATATTTATTCTGGCGTTTCGGTTAACACCATTTTCGGGGTGAAACTTTTTGCAAAAGGTACGACCGACAATCGTTTTTTATTTAATTGTGCTAAATTTAAAAGGTCATGTGATTTGGAATAATTAGAAAATTCTACAGGCTGTTCTAGACCACACAAAAAGTACAAAGGTAGTACTTGAATTTATAAAGGTTTTTTACAAGGTATACGAAGTATACGCCCATATCAATCATCATGCATATCATTATGAAGTAAATGTAAACGCGTAAGTAATATAAACAAACAGATGTGTGTAATTGTGTAATATTGAATATATTGATTATATTGAATATTCACGTAAAAATGTAATTCATACTCGGAGATTGCTTGCTATATAGGTAATTTTCTAAGTTAATGATGTAATAGAAGTCAGGTGGGTACTACTTGGGTACTCCAAGACGATAAAAATGGTAAAGATGGTAAAGACAATAAAGATGATAAAGATGGTAAATATAATAAAGAAGGTAAAGATAATAAAAAATGGTAATGATGGTAAAGACAATAAAAATGGTAAAGATGGTAAAGATAGTAAAGACGATAAAGATAGTAAAGATAGTAAATATGATAAATATTATAATAGATGATAAAGATGGTAAAGACGATAAATATGGCAAAGACGAGATGGTAAAGATGCGGTGAAAAAAAAAGTCTTCAACATAAATAATTTAATTTACCTTTAATTTGCTAGCCGGTTTTAACAGTTCTCGTCTTCAAATAACGTGTCTTTTCAAATATTGTTAGATGAAACCAGTTTTGGAACAATTGGACAGTTTAGTTAGGTTTGGACACGTTTGTACAGGGTTTGTACAGGGTTTGTGCAGGGTTTGTGCAGGTTCTGGACATCCAAAAAATTTTGTCCACAACATATAAGACTAAAAATGTACCAAAATTCATCATTGCATATTACCACATGCATATTTGGTCCCGAATCCCAATGGCAAGAATGGCAAGTTAATACTAATATCCTTATTATATAGAGTGTGTAAAAAATTTCTAGATGACAAAAAAAAATCTCAACAGAAATATGTTGTACTCATGAATTCACGCATAAATGTTTGATGCATTACATAATAATATAATCGAAATTATCACATTAGTTTGCGGATTTCTTCAAATGTCAATTTCACAACTTTCCAATTAAACACATTAGAATGAAATTAAATGGTTTGTCTCAAATGGATGTTTTGTTTCAAATGTCAATTCCAACTTTCCAATTAAACACTTTAGAATGAAATTTAACAATAATGCTGTTATTTCATTTACATTGTTAAAATCCTTTACTGCGGATGATCAGAAGGGGAACGCATTCAAAATCGGAAAGATAAGGTACAATAGGGAATACCAAAATTTTCAGTTTAACCTTGTTTATGTAATTAAAAAAAAAGATATTCAATGAATTTATTTATATAATTTATTATTATTATTTACAAAAGGACACACTACTTACGATGATTTATATAAATTTGTATCTTGGAATCAAAAAAAAAAAATTTGTGGTTTTTTTTACTTTCATTTTAAAGTTATTTTTTGGTAATTATTAAGATTTTTTCTAATTTCCTTTTTCTTTTATTGTGTATAATTTTTGATCTGCTAATTACATATTTTAACAATAAGCCTCATGTAGATTTTTACTACTAAGTTATTATTTATTATTATTATGTAAATATGTACATCAATGTTTTTATTAAACGCATGAAGTTTAAATTTTTTTTTTTTTGATTTGTAAGAATGTTCCCGATTTCTAAAATCATTCAAAGTTTCTTTTTCAAATCAAATATGGATAACTTAATAAGGTAAATTTAGATAAATGATTTCTAACGAGAAATGATCTAATCAATTCCATAAAATGACCTTTTTATTTAAAGTTATACAAAAAGAAAATAAATATACAAAATATATCTTACAAAAAAAGAAAAAAACTTATTTATTTTCGGTAAATAAATATAATAAAATCTTAAAAAAATTATACATATATATATATAATATATACATGTATATATATATTATATATATATTTATTCTTAAATATTCTATACAATACAAATTATATATATATATATTTTTTTTTTTTTTTTTTTTTTTATGTATAAAATAAAATATTATTTCTAATATGTATATATATATATATAAAGCATATGTGATATATAAAACATAAAAATATGTAACATAGATTTTTTTTTTTTTTTTTACGTCTTTCTAAATAAAAATAATTTGAATGATTTTTTAAAATCTATATGTGATAAAATAATATTATTAAAAAAAAAAGTGAAATCTTTTTTTTTTTTGATATTCACGAGAAAAAAAAATAATAATATCATTTTTTTTTTTTTTTTGATCTTAAATAACAAATGCAATGTCTAAAAAAGTCTAAAATGAAAGGAGAGAAAAAAAAATGTTTTGTGTTTTTGTTTTATGATTTTTTGTTGATGAAGAAAAAAAAGAAAATCATGAAATCATGATAAAGGTGTTAAATCACTATCCCATAAATCCCTATCATTTAAATCATCCATAACAGACCTAAAAAAAAAATAAATAATAATAAATCAATTAATTTAACGATAATCACAAAAAAAAAAAATCAAACGATTAATAATGACCTTACCCAGAATATGGTCTATTATGTTCTATCGTACCATCTATTATAGGTATGATTGATCTTGCTTCTTGTATAGTAGCAGATGTAACGGTTCCTTCATATGAATAAATATCAACATCAGAATCTAATAATAATTTTTTTAAAGATTTTTTATCTTTGGCGTAATTTATTATAACTTTTAATAAATTTTCCTCTATAGTTTCAGTTCTATATATAGATAAAACTTGAAATGAAGCGGGACATTCTTTTAAAAAGAAATTTAAAATATCAGAATTAATAGCTAAATTAAAACCGAAATATAAAATTGATTTTGGAAAAGATCTAGAAAATTTAAGTAATTCTTCAGTTGTAAGAAAAGGAAAATCTGAAGAATAAATATAAATAGAAAAATGACGAAGAAAAACTGAAGAAGATAATAAATTAGATACAGAAATAGGAATTTCAGGAGTAGTTAAAGTTAAAGATAAATGAGTTAAATTAGGACAATATTTTCTAATAATTTCAACTAAATCAGGATTAACGGAAGCCAAAGATAAAGATTTCAAATTTAAATTAGCCATACGAATAATTGGACCAATAAGATTAGAAATATCTAGATGAGATTTTTCTTCTTGATAATGTAAATTTTTAAGATTAATAATATTATCAGAAGATTCATTAAATTTAAAAGGTTCATCAATATCAGGATGAAGATTAATTAATTGTAAAGTTTCTAAATTTTTTAAAGTAGGTAAAATTTTTAATAAGGAAAGATATTGATCTTGATATAAATCATGAAGTCTTAAATAAGTTAAAGAATTTGATTGAGAAGGTAAAGCATCAAAAATAGTAGCAGCAGCATCAGGAGTCCAAAATTCCAACATGATTAAATCACGTAAATTATTTTGAGATTTAATTAAATTTGAAATACTAAAAGCTATTTGAGGTAAATCAAAATCTTGATCAGATATATTTGTTATATTAATATAAATATGTTGAATATTATGAGAACTTTGAGTCATAAAATCGAAAAGATTTGAAATAATTTCAGAAGATTTATCTCCTTGTTCCGACCAACCTGAATAATCGAATTGAAGTTTTTCTAATCTAGATAAAGCTCTATTAGCATCATCAAAAGTAGTAATATCCATGATTAAAGAATCATCATCTTCATCAAAATGAACAATATCTAAATCTTTTATACCTTTACTACGACTAAATAAAAGATTACCAAGAATAGTTTGAACGATATAAGTATTTGTAGAAATATCCATATCACGTTCTTCAAGAACGGAAGCAAAAGGTTTAGTATTAACCTTTGTAGAAAGCCAAGACATGATAGCACCAGTGAAATGAGCGGATTCAAAACTTTGTAAATATCTTGGATAATCAAAAAGGGGAGGATGACATTCAGGAAGGTCCAAACCTTCATCAATTAAAATTTGTAATTCATCAACCGGTAAACAAGAAATATAAACTTGTATTATATTAGCGGCCAATTCCCCAAAACCATGATATTCAAAAGGGTGACTCCATAATAAAGGTACAGAAAGACGACACCAACACCTATTTACCAATAAACATGAAAAAAGAGTTCCAGGATCATCTTTAAGGTTAGTCAAGACTTGTTCAAAGCATTCAATTGATAATTTTCCTGGAAGTATGACTTTATTTTGAGTATTGAGACTATTCATATTTGAGATTAACGAAAAAAAATAATTTTTTTTTTTTTGTATAAATTTTTTTTTAAAAAAAAAAAAAAAAAAAAAAAAAAAAAAAAAAAAAAAAACGGTTTTGTTTTTTTTTGTACATGAAATACATGAAA
>QZLH01000099.1:107436-118751 GCA_003833135.1 Oehlia diaphana | reverse complement strand
TCTACAAGCAAATATTATCAAATTTATTACAAATTTCCCGATCTCAAATATATTTTTAATTTTAATCATGCCACGTCGTTGAGCTTCATCCTGAATTCGTCCTGCCGTATGGCACCGTCCACAAACAGATGAATTAATTAGACAGAGAAGAAGAAGAAATACACAATATCACAGCTCGTATGGGGCAAGCCGCCAAGAATTTTGGTCCTTAATTGCGTGAAGGTTCATATCAATATTTTATTTTATAGAAATTGAAAAAAAAATCTTAAATTAACTAATCCATTTAATTGAATCAGAATAAATAACAGATTTAATACGAACTTCACCGGACAACAATGCAACCAAAAGTGGTGAAATCTCGTCAGAGATTATCATGTAAATAAAAGGATAAATAAAAAATAAAAATTGAATATTAAAGTTTATATTTGTCATGTAATTAAATTTTATTTATTTATTAATTTTTTTGATATTTAGAATTTTTGTTTATATCGTAACGGTGTTCCCAAACGAGGATTATATACGCGTACCGGTGAAAGGTACTATAGACTATTCCGAACTAGATTTTGGGAGAAATCGGGTAATTATATTGTAATAAAAATTTGTATAAATAATATTACAATTACATTTCTAAATCTGTAAATTTCTTAGATACACACCATGATCGTAGGAGGAGAAGAAACCTACCTATGTATCGTAGAGGGAGATAATTCTTTCTTTTAAATTTATATTTACATGTGAGTGTGTGAGTGAGTAGCGAGGCCCAGTCCGTACTAAATATCGGCTGGAGACTCACCTTTTTTTTGAGCTGTGATTGATACTGACGTCTACGCTGTATAGTCTGGGTACTATTTTTTTGTAAAATAGTAGCGAACAAGTATCAAATGATTTTTTTTTTTGAAATTAATTATAAAACTTTTTAAACTTCACTTATTTTTATGTACAGTATATATTGTTAATCGTTGCAGCAATAAATTAGAAATTAAAATAATAAAATTGTTTCACTAACAAATTGAAAACCTCTTTAATTTAATAAATTAACCTATAAATTTTGATTTTAATCGTCATTATGTGCTGAAAAATCTTTGACTAATTTCATTTTCTATAAAAATTTACTTTAAATTATACTGTGCATTATATTCTAAATAACTTATTGCCAAAACTTTAATTAAATCATTAAGAAATAGTGACGAAATGCCAAATGCTGAAACTATTTCGGCAGTTACGGCAGGTTATGGCAATTCGACAGGTTTTGGCAGTTTCGGCAGGTTTCGGCATTTCGGCATTTTGGCAGTTTCGGCACTAATAAACCAGTTTCGACTTTCGGCACCAGGCCAAATGAGTTTCGGCAGGCAACCTTATTAACAACTGTTCGTGGTCATATGCAAAGGCATGCTCAAGATGCTATTAACTTAGGGGCGTGCCAGAAATCAGCTGATTTCATTCAATTAGTAGACCGATCTCATCCACCCCCACCTGATCACCAAATTGATCATTTTGATTGGCTAAAAAATTTATATATAAAAAAATGTAATTTTTATTACGTCAATCATTCTAATAAACTAATTTAATTGGCTAAAAATTTAACATAATATAATATCGATCGTATTGTATTAAAAAAATTTATTAAAGATTCGATCAATAATACTTTTTTTTCAGAAGAAATAAAAAAAATGCAAAGTTTTTTAAAAGCACCAAATTTTAATAAAAAGTTTTTTTTTAAACAACTTCAAAATAAATATCAGGAATTTTGCAACGCGTATGCATATTACAAACAGCAGTATTATGTGATCCTAAGCCAAACCGCGAAAAATTGTTACAAGAATGTTTAATTGTTTGGAGAGATGTCAAAAAACAGGATGCTGCTTATATTGAAAATAAAATTCATGAATGTTATGATACTGTACCTACTACTGTTCGNCGTGTAATTAAATTTTATTTATTTTATTAATTTTTTTGATATTTAGAATTTTTGTTTATATCGTAACGGTGTTCCCAGACAAGGATTATATACGCGTACCGGTGAAAGGTACTATAGACTATTCCAAACTAGATTTTGGGAGAGATCGGGTAATTATATTGTAATAAAAATTTGTATAAATAATATTACAATTACATTTCTAAATCTGTAAATTTCTTAGATACACACCATGATCGTAGGAGGAGAAGAAACCTATCTACGTATCGTAGAGGGAGATAATTCTTTCTTTTAAATTTATATTTACATGTGAGTGTGTGAGTGAGTAGCGAGGCCCAGTCCGTACCAAATATCGGCTGGAGACTCACCTTTTTTTTGGGCTGTGATTGATACTGACATTCACGCCGTACAGCCTGGGTACTATTTTTTTGTAAAATAGTAGCGAACAAGTATCAAATGATTTTTTTTCTTGAGATTAATTATAAAACTTTTTAAACTTTACTTATTTTTATGTATATATTGTTGATCGTTGCAGCAATAAATTAGAAATTAAAATAATAAAATTGTTTCACTAACAAATTGAAAAGCTCTTTAATTTAATAAATTAACCTATAAATTTTGATTTTAATCGTCATTATGTGCTGAAAAATCTTTGACTAATTTCATTTTCTATAAAAATTTACTTTAAATTATACTGTGCATTATATTCTAAATAACTTATTGCTGAAACTTTAATTAAATCATTAAGAAATAGTGACGAAATGCCGAATGCCGAAACTATTTCAGCAGTTACAGCAGGTTACGGCAATTTGGCAGGTTTTGGCAGTTTCAGCAGGTTTCGGCATTTCAGCATTTCGGCAGTTTCGGCACTAATAAACCAGTTTCGACTTTCGGCACCAGGCCAAATGAGTTTCGGCAGGCAACCTTAATGTTGATCTACAGCAAGATACCATCCTACAAAAAAGAACATTGAAGCCAAGTGGCGTCCAACGTTAGGAAATCCAACTAAAAAGTCCAATGCTGAAGAAACTGGATACCTACAAAAAAAAAGATAAAAAAAAAATAAATTAAAAAAAAATATGTAAGTTTCAAAATGAAACTTACATTACTTCAAAGAAAAAGAGGCGGAAAAAAGGTGTGAGAAAAAGGTAGAAAGGAAGGGAGAATGAAAGAGAAAGGGAAAAACGAAAGGAAAGGGAAAGAACGAAAGTGAAGGGAAATACGAAAAGGAAGGGGAGTACAAAAAAGAAGGGAATGAAAGAGTCTAAAAAAAAGCGGAAAAAAGGTGTGAAAAAAGGTAGAAAAGGAAGAGGAGAACGAAAGGGAAAAGAAAGAACGAAAGTGAAGGGGAAGTACGAAAGGAAAGGGAATAAAAGAATCTAAAAAAAGGTAAAAAAAAGTTTAATTTTGCCATTGTTCAAAAACGTGATGATTTATATGATCAATCGGCAAAAATTTTACCAAGATCAAATAGTAGATCATAGCTAATTTAGGTCAAATAATTAATTTTGGCCGAATATAGACTGAATTTTTATAAGATTTTACTAGGCGTAACCTGTCACGTTGTACTAGGGTCTGGGGATGATACTTGCTGGCATGAGTCATAATCCAAAATTAGGTAGTAATCCAAGTTGTAATCCGAAATGCCGTAATTATTACTTACGGCGACCAACCTTAATGGCATTAGTAGGAAATAAATGTAATAAATTACATTATTAAATGCATATTTTATTTATCACATGAAACAAATGTTGCAGTACTATGAAATTTATGATTTATTTATATATTTACAAATTCATTACAAAAACAATTTTTGTATAGGTAGTTTATTGTTACATTGTTACAAAAAAAAATCTTTTTTTTTATCTTAAAAAAATTCCATTGTAGCATTAAAAAAAATTGCATCCTCTGTTGACAAAAAATACATATATATTATTACCATATCAGAGAATTTCATTATAGCAATCTATCTATTGTTATAGAAAAAAAATATCTCATTAATTAATATGAAAAAAAAATTCCCAGAAAAATTAATTATAATGATCTATTGTAAAAAATGTCTATTATTGATCCTAAAAAATAATAATATGATTAATAATAAAAATCGGAAAAAGGCAATTGCCGTGGTGCTGCAGCATCGATCTGATCACCTCCAAACCTAAATGGTAAATCGGAAAAAAAAATAAAAATTAAAAAAAAAAATTCGAAAAAATAAAAATGAAAAAAAAATTGGGGGGCAAAGAAACCGAAAAGAAAAAAGAAAGAAAAGATAAAAAAAATTCAAAAGAAAACAAAAAAAAAATTTGGGGAAAAAGAAAAAGGATAAAGAAATCGATTTAAAAAAGGAAAATTTTCGAAAAAAAAAGAATTCAAAAAAAAATTCAAAAAAAAAATTAATAATACGGTTTAAAAAAAAAGACTGAAAAAAAAATAATTAAAAAAAATTGGTCTTAAAGACCAATTATTTAATAAAAAAAAAAATAATAATTTTCAGTTTGGAAAAAAAAACCAAACCAAAAAAGAAAGAGAAGAAAAAAACGAAAAATTTTTAAAAAAGAAAAAAAAAGGATATGAAAAAAAATAAATTTTAAAAAAATTAGTAACAGGACATAAATATTTTAGGTCATCCCGGATCATACTTTCAGGACCTTCAATCTAATTAATTTTTTTTTATGCAATGATTAACCATAATAATATAGATCAAATATTTCTGGAGCAGACAGACCACTCATTACACAATTCAAATTATTTATACAGGGTAATCTAAACGTTACAGAATTTTTTTTAATTATATAGATATAGATTAAGATTACTAATATTGATTAAATAAAAAAATTGTCAAGTAATATTTAATGCATCGAAAAATTATCTTGAATTGATTTTTTTGACTAAATTTTGATGTCAATTACCATCTATTTACCACCTATTCACCATCTATTTACCACCTATTTAATAGCATTTTACAACTTCGTAAGGATATGTTATCGACAATTTCATGAGATCGTTTGATACCATGTCGTCACATGTTGGATAATAGATCGTTGTGATTTGATGGCGATTTCTTAACCGCATGGTAACAAACCACGGGTTTCTGCAAAGTATTTTGTGAATAAAATATGGAAATTTAATATTGAAGTGATATTTTTGTTATTGTCATGATTTTATTACTAAT
Organism: Oehlia diaphana; assembly: GCA_003833135.1. Lineage (NCBI taxonomy): Eukaryota > Fungi > Glomeromycota > Glomeromycetes > Glomerales > Glomeraceae > Oehlia > Oehlia diaphana. The sequence goes on along the minus strand of QZLH01000099.1, from coordinate 113,664 downwards.
TGAAGATTTTATTTTAAATAATATTACTAATTTGTTTAAAAGTTCTAATTTTATTTGAAAATTAAGGAATTCTTTAATAAAGATGATTTAATATGGCAATATCATATTAATATGATAGGTCAGCATTGCAATACATTTTCAAAAATACTTTAAATATATTTTGAAATTATTTTAAAAACTACCATATCTAGGTTTATGTACACTTTATAATATTTTATATATAAAAGTTAAAAGCACTACTTTTTATTATATTAGTCTTTAAGTAAAATTGTAGAGTAAGCAAAAATAAGTATAATATATGTCTTTTAAAAGTTCTATAATATATGTATAAAGTTTATATGACATTTATTTAAAAATTAAAAAATTTAATAATATCATATAATAAAAAATAATTAATATATTTATTATGAAAAAAGAAGAATGCATTGCTATATATCTGTATAAAAATGTTTTTTTGTTCAAAAATTAGTAATTTTTTGTATATAATATAATTACATCAATACAAAATAGTACTATTAAAACTATAATTATTTATTTAACTAGTAAATGTATATTGTACATTTAAATATAAAAAAAAACATTTTTCTTATTTTTCAATATTAAAATATATATTATTATAAAATTTTAAATAAAAATTATAAAAATAAATCTTATAATTAAATTTATAGTTTTATTTGCATTAAACTATATTTATTTATTTAATAAATAGATATATAGTTAATCTCTTATATAAGTACATGCAAATATAATTACATCCTTCTTATAAATATTTATATTAGTTCTAAGTTACTAATAAATTTATTAAAAAACCTTCTCTATAATCATATTAAATATATTATTCAAATTATTTTAGGTTGCTGGTATTATAAAATTCCAAATATATATATATGTATATGTATATTCAATTAAGGCTGTCTGCCTAAACCTTTCTAAAATTCTACAATTAGTTTCTCCAAAATTTTACTATAATTTTATATAGTTTTGGCAAGATTTCAACAGTTTCAGCATTTATAATAAGTTCATCAAGTTTCACTTTTCTTCAGAGTTTTGCCAACTTTTTAATAAGACTTTTATAAAGTTTTAGCAAAGTTTTGCCATTTTGCCATTTTGCTAAAATCCCATAGTTTTTCCAGCAAATTTATATTATCCCAAATTATTTTAGCACTTTACATAGTAAATTATATATAAACTAAATGAATTACAACATTTCAAATTATAATTATAACATTCCAAAATAATTTGGGCAGCATGTATAAGTTATATCATATAGTATTTTTATAATCACATCATATTTTTTTAGTATCAAGAGGTGTTATATAGAGGGAGTTGACTGTATATAAATAAAAAATAATAGAATTTAAGATATAATATAGAAAATTGCTAACAGTATTTGAAAAAATAATTAGTTAACTAATTATTTTAATATTTTATTTATAATTGGGTGCTTTGCAGTAGAAAGGGACAAAATTACTGAAAAATTCAAATTTTCTTTTATATATCAAAAATATTCTAAATGCTATAATTTGTTCAGATTTTATATTAACTTATTTTTTATTTTTTTTATTAGTTTCATCCCTTTCTATTGCAAAGCGCCTAATTATGGTTTATTTATTTAATATACTGTATATATTTTTATATATAATTCTAAATCTTATAATTAAATATATATATATTATATATGAATCTTTAAATTATTTTTAGTTTCAAATCGTAAAATAATTTACAAAATAAATATTTAATTATCTAATGATAAACAATCTAAATTTGAATCATAACCAATAATATTTTACATATTAATTTCTAATATTGTTGGACAATAATACATTTACTACCATAATTTATTCTCTCGATAAGATTTGCCTTAAATTTAAATTTATAAAATATATGCAATCCTATATGAGAATTACATAACTTTACATTAGACCTGTATCTAATTATACCCCAGTTTTAAATTGTTATAAAATTAGTATTAAAAAAAAAATCGATTTATTTACAATAATAAATATCAGATTTAATTTGTTCAATTGCAATTATGAAACGTAATTTAGTCATGATTGGATGCCAGATTATTAATATACTAATATTAGTTCCAAAATCAATATCAAAACTTTTGCCCGGATTTTTAAAATAAATTGACATCCTTATATGTAATAAAGTTATAATTTTTGAAAATAGTATATCTCGTTTAACTTAATTTAGTTCCAAGGTTTGCTTACAATACCCTTCAGTGTTTTAGTCACCAATGATTTTTACCTAAAAAAAAGGTCGACTAATACTGCCGTAACACATTAAAATTCTATCAAAATGATGAAACTATGGTGAAACGGTATTATGAAATATTATGAAACCTATTGGCTTGGCTTATACAATGTAAAATTAAAATTAATTTTTTTTTTCAATTATTTTACTTCTTTTTTTTTCGTCTGATATCTAGATTTTTCTGCGCCACAGAGATTTTACAATGTTTTTTTTGTTTATAAGTTGGCTGAGTTATGGCGTAAGCACTGTTTAGTTTATCCACGGCATCATGCGTTTTATACGTTTAGATTATATCATGATGATAGTCATTATTAATTGCAATCTCCTCAATAAATAACACCAACAACCAGGTAATAGGAGATTTTTTTTATTTATAAAAATGCAAAAAAAAATTTTTTTATTTATTTTAAACTTTGCTTTTTTTTTACTCTCTCCTTTCTTTTGAATAACTTTAAATTCTCATAAAAGAAAGGGGTAAAATAACATTTTTTCTCCTTTTTTTACAATTTTTTTTTTTTTTTTTGAGAAAAAAAAATTCAACGTAATAAAGAGAAAAAAGAATTTTTTTTTTTTACACAATATGACAGAATTATCAACAAATGTATTTTATCGTATAATAATTGGAGGAAAAACATTCATTTTATCACGATCAAGTATTTTATATGATTCACCAAATTTATTTACAGAATATTTTATTAAAAAACCATTAACAGATGTTTGGCAAGATGAAATTAAGATACTACGAGACCAACAAAATAGTCAATGTTTATTAAATGGACATACATCGGCTTTTACCATAGGATTTACGACAACTTTACCGCCACCACCGACATCGACAAAAGAAATTTCATTTGATCGGGATCCTTACATTTTTGAAGTTATAGCAAGATATCTTCGTGGATATACAATGTCATTCCCACTTCCTTCATCAGTTAATTTACCGATTGGAATGAATATTGAAAGTTTTCATCAACATCTTTTAGAAGACGCAATTTTTTTTAAATTATCTCGTCTTCAAAGACTTTTCACGAATCAACAAACAATTTCATCACCTATTTCAAATTCAAATTTAACCATTACCAATTCTTTATCTAATTCACCTTATTACGATCCATTTATGAATGATACCAAATTAGATCTTATTTTATCAAATACTCCAATAGATCATTTGGTAATGTTGGATCGTAAATTAAGGTATAAGATAAAATCAGCTGAATACAATGTTCATCCTTTGGTACAATTTTGTACAGAGAATGTTATATGGGATATTTCATCAAATAGTTGGAATTTCAAATTTTTACAATCAAAAGATTTGGCAAAAATGACATCATTCTGTAAAGTTTTCATTAATTCAAAATTTTATAAAAATGTTTTACCAAATCAATTTGGTGAAGTATTTTTCAATGGATTAATGGTTACCTGTGTATTTAAAATAGATGGAGTAGAATGTAATGGTTTAGAAGTTTATAATAAATTCTTGAATAAATCGAGACAAATTCATAAATCTTCAACAAATATCTCAAATGGAACGAATATGAATATGAATATCCCTACTTCAACTAGTTCGACAACTCCATTAACAAATGGTAATATAATTAACAATGCAATGAATATTTCTAATAACGCTACTGAATTTCAACAACAATATTGGAGTATTGGAGTAGGAGGAAGTAGGGGAAATAACAATAATTCCAATAATAATAATAATAATAATAATAATAATAATAATCATCATCATCATTCTATAAATGATATGGATATTGGTAACAATAATAATAATTCTGAACAACCTGATGAAATTGTTAATAACGGAAAATGTTTTAGAATTTTATTGAAAAAATTCAATTTTTATGTACAACTTGGTTTTAATGAATTTAATAGGATCGTACCAATGTTAGTTATTGTTCCTTGTTGGGGTGAAGGTATTACTGAATATGAATGGTTATCTTCTGGTAACGAAAGAGCATTAATTAATCCTAATAACATTATTAGAGAAGAATAAATTTGAATTTCTTGTAAGTAAAAATATTTGGATATATTTTATTAAAAACATAATTATCTTTGTTATGCAGCTATCATTTTTTTTCTTTAAAGAAGGCAAAAAAAAAAAAAAAAAAATGTAAAATAATTTAGCAAAAAAAAAAAAAAAAAAATTGCGTTGGAAATTTTTTATGTATATTGATATAATTAGTATAATAAAATTTTTTTAATAATATTTTATAAAATAAAAAAAAAAATCTCAATTACTTTATTTAATTTACTTGTATCTATCTTGTTATTCTCCTTTGAATAATTGTAACAATTTAAGGGCGGGAGAGCGACACAAATAATAAGGATCGCGGGGGCGCAGCGATTCTTTAGAAGAATCGAGGGATGATGATCAGTTCCAATTGCACAGTATGGAGAGCTAGTAGATGTTCATACCAACTATACTAATTTCTAATTATAATTTGAACACTGATTTTTAAACATATTTCCCTACCTAAACAAAATTTTACCGAAGGCTAATAAAGTTAATATGGAGAATCCCAACGTGTTTAGTTAATCCTTATACTATGATATATAATTAAATTACTTTATAAATATCTTTTTAAGTTTTTTTTTAAATCATATGTTATTATTTTGTTTTTGCAAAAAGAAATAAAATTTTCAATTCCCCATTTTTGACTTTATATGGATTTAAATTATTGTAGGAATGTTGATCACGTGTCTTTTTATATTAATAATATATATAGTATTATTTATACATACAAATTCTTGGGTACGGTTTTTTTTATTGTAGAATTTTTTTTACAATTTTTAATAATAATATAAAATAATATACAGTAAGTTTAAACCCACTGATGTAAATATTTGTGGGCCCGTGAGTTCATCATTTAATAACAAAATGTACATGACGTAGCTGTAATTTATTTTTAGAAAAAAAAAAAAAAAAAATACCATATCTTTATTAAACCTTAAAATAAGAGAGAAAAGAAGAAAAAAAAGAAATTGCTTTATAAAAAAAAAGGAATTGAGTTATAAAAAAAAGGAATTTGAATTTTTAAAAAAAAGGAGTTCGGACTATAAAAAAAAAATTTGGGCTATAAAAAAAAAAGAATTGTATAAAAAAAAGAAATTGATTTATAAAAAAAAAATAAAAGGAATTGGTTTATAAAGAAAATTGGTTTATAAAGGATTCTATATTGTTAATTTATAATAAAAAACAATAATTTTTATACAATAAAATAAAAAGAGTATACGGATTACGAATTTTTTAGCCATCATCGAAATTATTTTTATGGCATGTTATCGGCATATAATAAATGTAAAGTAAATATTCTTATATAAGATCGAAATCGAAATTTTCTAAAGGATGTTATTTTCTATGACTATTTTTTTTTTTTTTTTTGCCACCTACAAAAAAAGGAACAATAGTTTTTTTTTTATATTTATATATAAAAAAATCTCTTCTCAAAAACTATAGTATAATGTTCTTCTGAGTTTATACATGTTCTTTAATTCTTTTTTCCAAAATTACAATATTTGCAAAAAGTAAATAAACAATGCTCTGAGAAAATAATAATAATAATATAAAAAAAAATAATTATATACGCTAATAAGATTATAAACAAAAAAAATATGTTTGAAACCGGCAGTATATAACGGAAAATTAATGTTTAGGGGATGTGAGTTCAAATTTCCTATATTAAGGAGGTCGATTAAGTATTAAGGGCCTCACAATCCTTATATACTATATAAATTAAGTAATAAATGAATGATAGTTATTGTTTGTTAACAATTTCTTTTTTTTTTTTTTTTTTTTTTTTTCAAAAAAAAAAAAAAAAATTTTTTTTTTTTTTTTTATTTTTTTTTTTTTTTTTTTGAGAAAAAAAAATTCAACGTAATAAAGAGAAAAAAGAATTTTTTTTTTTTTACACAATATGACAGAATTATCAACAAATGTATTTTATCGTATAATAATTGGAG
>QZLH01000099.1:91875-105871 GCA_003833135.1 Oehlia diaphana | reverse complement strand
AAAAAAAAAAAAAAAAAAAAAAAAAAAAAAAGTTAGAAAAAAATAAGAAAATAAAAATTTATTTAAAATCATTTTTTTTTTTTTTAAGATGATATTTACCTATAATTTGCCAAACTACGTCGTTTTACAGAGGTTTGCAATGTCCATTGATGAACAGCAGAATAAAGACTTTCTAAACTAACATGTGGAAGAAAAGAAGCGTAGTTAAAAGTTGGAGGTCTTTTAAATACATTAGGAATTCTTATTCCAGCTTGAATAAGTTCGGCTCTCTCATCATCACTTAGACATGCGATAAAATTGTTTATAAGGGAAGCAGGGGGAGGAGTTGACTGTCGAAAAGGCTTAGACCATAAATAAGGCATAGCAGTTTCGCACCAAAGTCTATTAACAAGAATACATGAATGGAGTGATTTTGTATCATCTTTAAGAAGAGTAAAAATTTCATATAGACAATCAGCAGGAAGACGAGGAGAGTGACTTTTGTTCTTTCTTCCAAAGAAACGGAACAAAGATTTCCTGCGTTGTAAATCACTCATTTTTGTTATTAACGCAAGTTATGTTTCAAAATGTATTTAAGAAATATACCGAATATAATTTATATTTATTTAAACTTTTTTTTGTGTTCAAAAAAAAATTATTAACGAAGAAGATAAGAGAGTTTTATGAAAAAAATAAAAAAAAATAAGAAATAAAAAAATACAACCGAGGAAAAAAACAGAAAATGAGGCAAGAGTTAATAATACACAACGATATAGTTCAGGAAATTTCTCGACTTGAACTTATTTGTTTATTGTCGTATTCATATAATAAAAATATTGATTATTGGATAAATTAAATAAATGTTATACACATAAAAAAAGTACACGCACGCATCACATAGCAGATAAGTCTATTTATAAATGATATTCGGTTCAATGCTTGGTCCGATCACCGGTCTAATTAAGGTGACTAATAAACGCATGTTACACTACAATATTTTTACCTATAAAGAGAATAAAGAAAAAAAAGTTAAGAAAATAAGAAAATACTATCGTTTTTATTATTATTATCTATCTGAAACAAAGGCAACAAAAAAAAAAAAAAAATTTCAGAAAATTTCGGACCGTCATAATATTAACTTTATTATTACAATAGTAAAAAACTATTAACCGATTAATGAATAATTATAAACGGGGAAATAGCCATTATGCTTCTGCATAGTTTATCGGAGATTTACTTAAAATTTCCACTAAATTTAGGATAGCTTTAATGATATCACCTGATGATGTAAAAATAACCTAGAGAGCATGCGGGTCTTACTCAGTTTATTCGGTTTATTTGGACATGTAAGGGTAAAAAGTAAGAAATAATTTGTCAAGAAATATAAACATAACTGTTGTGAACTGATTCCAAGGGTTACCAAATGTTACATCACATATGATTTTGGGTACACATCTAGTATTCACGTGATTTGTTTTCAGTATAATGTGATAAAAATATTTTTTCAGTTGAACTTTTTCTTTTAAATAATAAATAAAGCATGGAGTTTGATTTCCTTTTAGGCTTCACCTCCTTTACTAAAAAAGGGTATAATTACAGCTGATATAGAAAACGGAAATACGGGAAGTTTAAAACTTTGGAATTGTGGCATTTTTGTTTGTTTTGCAAAGGTACGAAACTGAAACTGATAATGGGATAATATTTAAATTAAGACGGAAATTATCGGAATTATTGTAATTTTTTTATTTTAAACTTCTCCTATTAATAAAATTCTTCATCCCTTCGTACAATCAAAACAAATTAATACTAAAAAAGATTAAGATTTCCATAGTTCATTTTCGTTTCGGAAACGGAATAATTATAATGGGATAATTTGGCGTACACAATCCAGAACTTTATAATTCAGGAATATGTAACAAATACACTTGCTTGATCATCAAATTACTTCCGTGAAAAGTTTTTTGATAATCCGCCTGAGTATAGCTTTCTCCGACAATTGAAAAAAATGTTTATATTAAACCATTTTATATTTAAAACAAAGATGTAATTAGAATAGTTACAGTATTTCTTTTACCTTTTTACCTTTCTTGTTTATATCATTTTTAGGCATGAAAGATTATAAATCATACAAAATTTCAAGCAGCATCTTTTCAACAAAATGTTTAGTCATCTGAAAAAGTTTAGAATAAACATTTGAATCATATGATATATAAATAGCAGAATCTTGATGTCATGGAAAAACTGCCACTAATACTATATACTGTATGTCTCTTATATCATGTATGAGATCATTATATTATTGATTTTACCTGTAAAAAGTACGTTTTAATGTTGGAATTCTGCCCAAATTAGCTTAATTTTATTTGCAACGCCAGCCCGAAATTAGAATAGTGGCGATCATCAGCATAAGTCAATATATAATTGCGTGACACAATATACTCACAGTAAAGTCTGTATAAGTATTACAATAATAATATTAATAATAAAATATAAAATAAATTCATGTGATATCTGATATAAACGGTTAATCTTTAAAGCATTCAGTCAGATTGAGTAATACCTTTCAGATTCAGTGATCTAACTCAAGTATTCTGACATTAAAGGATCTCATTACCCAATTAAGTATAATATCTCGAGTCAACAACGTAAATCGTTGTAAATTTCTAATTGAAGTGGCTATCGTCAGTATCGTGTTCTCTATCCATAAACGGAAGCTAGTTTCCACATATTTTATTCTAAATAATAAATGTCGACTGAGTTATGCTTCTTTCACACTTTACAATTTGCCAATCGGCAATGTAGACGTTAAAAGGTTGAATATTTCCGTTGTTAAGATAATGAATTCCTCTCAGTTTCTGTTGAGTGACAGCAGAAATTGAAGACGTTTACTTCATGACGCACTTTCCCAAAATGCAGTAAACTTAGTGCTATGATTCTATGACATTATAATTTTGTCTCTCACATACTCGTAGAAACGTCTCTTGGACGAATCTTATGCAAACTATAAACTATATTATAGTATTTAAAAGTACTTTTAGAAAAGGTTTCGTTTGCTCATCGCACGAATTGTGCGCCATTTATCTTCCTGGTATTTGCTGCGGTTGCCGAATAAATTATGGCGATAATATTTGATGTCTAGAAAATTATCCTAGTTAAACCAAGAATGAGGAAAAGTTTGAATTATACTTGATGTTTAGAACTTTGAAAAGTTGGACAATTTGTTATCTCTTTCGAGTAAGATAACAATAATACGTCCTTAAATTCCCTGGATTCCAATAGGTGATTAGTTATCGTCACACTCATCGTATAATTGAATCATCAAACAAAGCATGTGAATATCTTTTTCTTAGCATTTTACACATTTTCAATTGTTTAATATACCAATTGTCTTTCTAATTGCAGTCAAAACGGAGCGGAGAAATGATATAAGTAAATCGTAAGGTCGATAATTGTTGTACCAATTGAATTAGGATGGTATTTAGCGAGAATCATGATATTCATGATATTCACCAATGGAAATAGAGGTACTCAATCTGCATAAAAAAAAATATTTTTTTAATGTTTGTAATTAACATATATCATCTTAAATACCCTTTAAAAAAAATTCTAACCGGTTGATTTCTCTATATTTAGTTCACTTACCTAAATCTATCGTAGTAGGGTGCCACAAAGTTCGATAAAGACTGTTCGGCGACACTAGAAAAGGCATGAACTACTGGGTTGACATACCCGTAAATTTTTTTTAAAATTATAGTTTTATATTTATTTTGTAATTACATAATCTTTTAACATTGATTTGTAACATCAAGAATTGATCATCACAGAAATCACAAAATAAATATGATGTATCATCAGTGAAGTGTGGTCCTTTAAGTGGAAATACAAAAGCATTGTACCAACAAAGAAGCTCTTTTAGATGAGGTTTTCAACAGTATCAACAGTATAGAAAGCTAAAAGTGCGCCTGAATTATTTCTATGTTGAACTTGGTAGCCAAGATGATACTTTGCATCGAATTATGGATATCATCAAAATCTTCTGATGTTCTTGAAGAAAGTCACTAGCGAGTCAACATTTTTAGGAAAGCAGTTAAATAAGGGTCAGCCGATTTTGTACGGCTTCGATTACGCATATTGGGCAAGCGTCACATCGCTGGCTTGATCAGCTATAAGATCCACGATAAGTGATCCAAAATTTCATCAATTACTGAAGCTCGGACAAATAATCAAGTTGACTTCTGAAATACTCATCCATAGAAATATTGAGAAGAATCTTTTAATTGCAACGCATGTGGAGCATATTGAATATGGCGTAACGCCGTAACGCCGTAACGATCGAAAAAGGATGGTTTTCTGCGGATAATGATATAATAAGATATACGTTGTGGGACAACTTGCCGTTGGTAATGCAAGTCTTCATGTGTAATATTTGCTCAAATTAAATAGTTTCAAAGAGGAAAGAACAACATGGGGAGAGGCATCATATGTGGGATTTCTAGAATTTATAGAATTTGTAATAAAAATGGCATTCAGTTATAAGCTTAGTGTGTTAGAGCCCGAAAGTCTTTTTTTTTTTTTTTTGTAATGTGGTGCAATTTATAAGTTAATTAGTAACATAAAAGCAAATTATATATAAATCTATTCAGTACATGAGAGTAAATTATATGTATAAATCTACTCAGTACATGAGAGAAATTATATATAAATCTACTCCTAAATGGAATTATAATCAACTTAGTACATCAGAAGATTGCTTCCGCCCTACCATCACCACCTAGCTTCTAGTCATACAAGATCATTACATCAGATGGTTTCAAGTAAACGAGAACCTAAAAATCTTACATATGATATTCAAATTGAGTGTACGTACAAAAAATATTTTATAATAAAATTAAATCTTGAAGATAATTTTGTTTAATCGCTCTAATCCGACAGTAATTTCATATAGTCGTAATTATAAGAATAGAACCGGCTTTATGGGTTCTTTAATTAAATTTGTGAACTAGGCAAATCTTTTTAATTGGATAATGTTAATAATATTGGCGATTGTGGTTCGGTTCGGACCGAATCGAATCAATTAATAAGATTGATTTCTAGATCTATTTCTTAATAAAGAAGCTAACCATATTATTACATTACATCAAACAAAAATATTAATTATCGCTACTAATTGGTATTTAGGATTTTTTTCCGCCAGTTATAAACTTCGGATGATAACCCCATTTATAAACTACTATATCAGTAAATAACTAATACATATATACTACCATCACTGAATATAAAGAGACTATCGTTCCACGGTTCCGGTTCTATAAAAGAGCTGCCAATAAAATTAAGGATACGTGATTTTACTTCTGCATAATACGAAATTTATTTTATTTTTTTTTTAAATTGAAGCGTATATAAAAATAATATTTAATTTTATGAATTATAAGTGAATCTTAATGAAATATAAAAAATTTTAATTTTTGAAAGAAAGTAAATGTTAAAAATGCGGTCGAGAATGAAATAAGTATCAGTTAATTTTACAATTTGATAAAAGAATTAAATGATAGAACTCAACAACATGTGAATAAGTTGTATCGTGATTTTTGCAAAATACATTCGTAATTCAATGCTATTATAACACTCGTACAACTTAAATTGAATTTGCACATGATGAAATTTAACAAATTCGAAATCCCGAATAGCAATGGTAACAGTAAGATTATCCATTAGGATATTAATATTTTAGGCTTCTCAACTAGTTTATAGTCATTTCAGACTAATTCAGTAGTTTATCAGTTATGACGTTATTACGTTCATTTAAAGAAAGATGGAATCGTCCAATATATAAAGTTGAATTGTACAAACTATGATGTATTAATTCTATTAATTCATCGTAAAGAGACTAGATATGAAGAAATAAAGAAATAGTATACAATTAAGAATTTGATCATGAAAAATTTGGAACGCGTGTCATTTACGAAGTAACAAATCCGAATAATGACGATATCAGATATTTTACAGGATGGGTGTTACCGGTAATTCAAACATTGTTATCGATCGAAACACTTTGATTTATCCGAGGAGTATACTTTCAGAACCTGCTCCTCAAAAAATGCTGTATCTAAGCGATTGAGAATTTGAATTTATAGTGTGTTTATAGGTTCGGATGAAAATTCCAAGTTTCGAGTTAATTAAGAATCATAAGCTGGAGTAAGAAATACAAAGACAAATCCACGTTTCCCTAAAATATACAAAAATCGGGAATTATATGATTATGGAAGGGATATTTTTTTTACGCAAAATTTTCTAAAATGAAAAAGTGTTAGAAATCTTGTTATTTAGAAGGTAAAAGCAGATTAGATTGCTCATCAGTAAACGACACAATCGTTGGTTGAAGGTTTCAATTGTACTGTTAACATATTAACAATATTGAAAGATTTAAAGTCGCATAGTCAATTAGGAATATATGATACGATTTAATAAATCATTATTATGCAACCAAATAGGATTATACTGAAAGATCAAATTATTTATTGCATAAAATCTCTTTTGTATTTTGACACATTACATCATTTAGATTAAATATCACATATATTAGATTAGTAAATAACTAATACAAACTTAATATTTTTTGAGACGTAACAAATTTGATAACATTGCAAATTTGCAATATTGCAATGTCTTATTGGTTACCGCAGTATTCATAACGACCACACTTGACCGATATTTTTACACCCATCCAACAATTTATTCGAAAAAAACCCTTTTACGGAAATTTTATTGCACATTTTAAATTATTAAATCTAACGGAGCAAGTGAAGAAGGCAAGTTTAAAATTTCTCAATGAAGATAGGTACATTCCTTTAAATATATATCATTATCAGAGTATATAACAACAAAAATTTATATTGATCACGTAGAATCATAAGATAATCATTATAATCATTGTACTTTAACAAAAATTGTAATATATTTTTATGGATAAATATTTATATGTAAATTGTATTATGCCAAATTAAGGATTGATGGAAATACTGCGCTGAACTGGAACTAATTCATAATGGAGAGATTTATTGAACTAGGCCTATCGGAGTATTGAGTAGGACTAGATTGGATTAGTCAATAATTTAAAGTATTTCCAATTCAGTCCAGTATTTCCGACCACTGGGCCCAAGGATTTAAATCTTAGCCAGAATTAATGTCTGGCTCGAATTAAAAATTAAACTCCGAGTTATTTTTAAGACGTACAGTACGCAGTATATAACAGTTAACACGTTTTAATAAAAATGACTGATATGGATATAGTACAATTTATAAAAAATTATGTCATATACTTTTTAGGGTGTTAAAATAATTTCTTAGGGAAAACGAATATCTTTACAAATAACTTATGTCAAATGATATAAATAGTAAAATTTTTAGAAAAAAATGGACTTAGTATAAGTGTATAACAAGATAAATATATATAATATTATTATATTATTTTCGTGTCTAAATATTAATATGATAAAATTATTAAGTAATTAATTATATATGAACGCACTTTACATCATTTATTCTATCTATAAAGAAAAAGTAATTAATTAATTGAACTAAATATTTTAAATATTAAAATCATGATGAAATAAAAAAGATTACAATATATATAATAAAAATAATTATTATGCGCAGCATCACTAATAAGAAAGGAAAATAGTTATTCCAGTTACAGGAGTTGAAACCCGCGTCCAAATTTTCATTAATTTATATGTAATTATTCTAGAAAAAATCCAAATAAATATATGTAACTAAGTAACTATATTGGGAGTAGGCATAAAAAAGGTCAATAACTCAGAGAAACTAAAACTTTTATATCCTAGTTTAAATGATTTTTCGCGTTAGATTCATGCTTTATGTATACAAATATATATATATTTATTTATTTGTTCACGTGAAAAAAAACAATTGAAAAATAATCATAATTCAACTTAAAAAAGCAATTTAGTTAAAGTTATATGTATAATTACTTCAAAAAATATTAAAGATTTTCTTTTTATAAAAAAAGGTTTATAATTAATGATGAACGAATGACGCGTTAAAATGAAATATTCTAACGTAAATTGTTTAAGAATATAATAATTAATAAAAAAAATTCAATTAACTTTATTTTAAATAATGTTTATATTATGACGTAAAATCAGCGAATCATGTGTAATCTTCAAATGAAAATGGTTAATTGTGTTAATTGTGCCATTGTCTTAAGCTGTAACCAGTTCAAAAATATTTTATTTTAAATAGGGTAAATTATCAATTAATAAAGTAACCAAAACAATAAACAATATATTCGGGGGTGAAAATAATATTGGAAAATGATTAGAAATATTAAAATTAATTTAAATACATTTAATTAATGATCAAAAAGCAAGGGTTAAAAAATGGTAATTGAGAATAACAAGGATCTTTTTTTTTTATAAATATGCAAGGTCTCGAGTGATACTTCTTTCTATTGATCTTATTTGGGTTAATTTCTGGTTTCAATGTAAAACAAAATAAGTAAAGTCTTATTTATTTTATTTTGATAAATATGAAAACCGCATGTTGCATGCATTAATTTAAATTATTAAAGGAGAATCTTTTGTTTGAAAGAAATAAAGATTGCATTGCATTTCATATTAATTTTTTTTTTTTTTTTTTTTTTTTTTTTTTTTTTTTTTTTTTTTTTTTTTTTTTTTTTTTTTTATTTTTTTTTTTTTTTTTTTTTCTTTATATATTTTCTATAAATAGAAAAAAAAAACGAAAAAGCATAACCTTCTTTTTAATTATTATTCGTTTGATTTTCAACAAAGAATTCGAAGATTATTTTTTTTATCTTATTACCAGGGTTGGACTCATAATATGTAAAGAAGTACAGGTAAACTTTATTATAAGTACTTTAGACATGCATATTCATTAAAATACTTTAAAACAAATAATAATAATAATAATAATAATAATAATAATAATAATAATAATAATTTTTATACACTTATTTATTATAATTAATAATCTTTATATATATATAAAGAAAGATTACTTCTTTTTATTATACTTTTTGAATGTTATATGTAAACAAGATTTGTTAAATAATTACTTTCCTTCTTTCTTATTTAAAATTGTACAAAATAGAAAAAAAAGAAAGGAAAAAAGAATTTCAAACATCAGATCAACAAGACATTACATTGACGAGTGATAATCTATACATTCATTCTATCGTACACACAACATATCTTATACTTAATAATATACATCAAAATCAAAATATAGGTCAATTGATAAAACTTAGAGTTTAAACCTAATTAAATGCAATTTATCCATAATAATTGTTTATCTCAAAATGGATCGCGGGATAGAAAAAAAAAAAAAAACTCAGGATATTCTGATTTTTAATCAACAAGTCAAATTAGTTAAATGTATGTGTAACCAAATATGAAGATTATCGGTTACCGCACCGTTAATTTGTACCGAGTCCCCATTCCAATTCGGAAGATTGGTTATGGGAACTGAATAAAAATGTATCAAAGGCAAAATTAATCTCCTGACAAAACTTGTCAATGACTTTTTGTCATGATCTTTAATAACCTTAATAACTTTATTATATAACAAACAGAAATACAGAATACACGCCATTAAAATTTCGATACCACATTTTTTCTCACACGCAATCGTATCGCATTAAATTTCAAATGTAAAAAAGAAAAAAAAAAGCCAATGAGACATCTCTGGTAATAATTACATGCTTTTGGCTGTACTTTCATAGTTTTCAAAAACTTTTAGGCAATTATTTGCACATTGTTATCCAATTTCATTTGAAAGAAAGTAACCTGTTTTCTTATTTCGATATCATTGAAAAAAAAAAAATGTATGTGAACATATGTTATTTGGAATCATTTTATCATTTTACCGATAAAAAAGTAAATACATAATTGGCACAATGGATGTAACTTATTATTGGATGTTAAATTTGCACTAGGCCCCATGTTATTTAGATGCATTACAATCGTTACATTTTTTTTTTTTTTTTTTCAATAACAACAATAAATTTAAAAATGGGATGATCAAAGAAAAGATGCAATATGTAATGCACCTAGCTGCTCTAAAGTTTTTTTTATATATACTTTTACTTGCTTTATTATTATTAATATTTGCTTTGATTCGTGTGAAAGGAATTTTTTCTTCTTAAGTTATTTTTTTTTTTTATTTATTTTTATTTATTTATTTATTTATTTATTTTTCATTTTATTTTACTTTTTTTATTATTTTATTAATTTTATTTTATTTTATTTTTTTTTTTTTCGACCCGACAAATCAATGTATTGCAGCTATAACCCGTCCCAAACAATATCCATATTCAGTTTTATTAATTTAATTCCCTATATGCAAAATATGTGAAATGTAAAAGAAAAGAACAATCATAAAAAAAAAAAAAAAAACTCGGGTGTTACATTAGTAATATCCGAAATTTCCACCAAACAATTGGAATTTCAACAATAAAGCCGCAGTAAAGAAAACCTTGTATTTGAAATGCGCCACTTACTGCGCCACACAATCCACACACTTTTTTTTTCTTTTCTTTTTTTTTTTTAATAAGGTTGTTTATATATGATCGGGAGATTTTCTTTTTAAAATTCTTATTTTAAGAAAAAAAAAAAAAAAATGTGTGACACTACCACCATATTTTTTTTAGCTTCTCATACGGATGAGTTGTTCCCACATGCAATTGTGGGGTAAAATACAATAAATTCTTTGTATTTCCATTGTTTTTATTCCACATTTTTTTTTTTCTTTTGCATATCTGTATAAAATTTTATTTACTGATAAATAAAAATAATAATAAATAAAAATACTATAAGTTAAAGTAATAAGGATTAATTAAAATTATTATTATTATATTATTATCATTTATCATTATTATTATTAAGGATAATCTTTATGAGGATATTGTTTTTATTTAACCCCAGGCAGGTTCATAATAATATGTATGTATCCTAAAATAATTTAGACTTAATTAATAAAAAAAAAAACGTTGTCCTAAAAAACGGTCCAAAAAAAAAAAAAAAAAAAAAAAAAAATTTTACAAAAAAAAAGGCACAAAAAAAAAAAAAAAAAAAAAAAAAATTAAGTTCGTTCCTGTAAAACTGTTTTGGGTTCTATCAAGAAAAAACTTATGATAACGAATTGATAACCTCAGAGTTTAAATTATTTTCTTCGACTTCTGAAACAAATTGTTTTTATGTAATGCAGACGATAATCTAAAAAATTTTCTTATTAGAAAGAAATCATAAGTAAGTTGAGTCATAATATAATTTCTTTGCTAATGCATTGCGTCGCGATACGTAAAAAAGATAAAAAGTAAAAAAAAAAAATTGAGCGAATTCATCTCTTTGATTAGTGAAATTATAATGTAATACAAGATTTCACCAAGTAACAAGTTAAAAACGTAATCAAAAGATTCGTTATACGACAGAATTTTAATCAACAATTTACATTTTATGTAAAATGATAGTTTCAAAAAGCACTTTTACAGAAATTTCAATAAGAGAACGTGGACAAGATATGCAATCGAAGTTGTGTAACAATTGATTTTTTTATGATCAATTCAAACTAATCTAAAATTAAAAAGAAAATATTTTGGCACGTTTGGCTTTCTTGCATGTTTATACTATATTGACAGGTGTTACACATAATCGGTCAGTTTAATAACTTTAAAACAAATTTTCACTTGAAAGTTCAAAAAAAAAAATTCTTGTCCAAAAACAGGTTTTTTTTTATATATAAAGGAAATTTCATAATATTGGAAAACGTAAAGTTGATCATAACGCCACGATAAACTGCAATAAGACGTTCACGTGGTTTTAGTCATATATGTGGCTCAGAATGTTTAGACCGACTGATAAATTTTTTTTTTTTTTTTTTTATGAAAATGTAAATAAATGAGCGAAAGTGTAAAAGTGTATGAAAAAAAAAATGGTAGTGACGTTGATTATCCATATTAATAATGACGCGTAGAAATTATAAATGCGCGTAAATTAAAAGGATATAAATCATAAAGTTTATGTATCATACGTCGTATGTGTCTTACGTATGTATCAAGAAACATGAGGAAACATGAGGAGACATGAGGAGACATGAGTAAAACATGAGGAAACAATAAAAGTTAATTAAATATATTAAGATATACAAATTTGTAATAAAAAAAACAAAATGATTATTAAAACGTGTGAAATCTTTTACGCGTTACTTTTTTTTTTTTAATGTGATTTAGAAATGATTCGTGATAAAATTTCATGATTTGATTAATTATTAAAATATTGATATGTTGATAGCTCATCAGCCCATACAACCCATTGAAATTTCATAAAATTTATTTATACTTTACATACCTTTAATCCTTTACATTACCAAAAAAAATCAAAAGTAGATTTTTAATTGATATTTTAATTTGAGATAATCTTTATAAAAATTCTTATAATTATTATGAATCGTAAACATTAAATTTTTTGTAATAATAAATGATTCTTAAATAATTTTTTCGCGTAGTTTTTTTTCTCTATAAAACCGATTACTGCGCATTACTGCGTCTAAGAAAACTAGTATTGTTTTGCAATACCTAAAGTAACTTGTGTACTATATAAAATCACCAATTATTTTTTTATCCGAATCTTTCAATCTTTAAATTAACACAAATAAAGATTTTAATGTGCAAATAGCAGATTTACCAGGATATTCCTGCCAAAATATTTGGACAATAGTTATTGGACTTAAGTAATATAATTTTTATACCTTTTTAGGAATGAATATTTGACGATAAGGGGTAAATTTGTTTTGGTTACAATGCAGGAAACTTTAGAAAGACTTATTTATCGCGTCAATAATTCTTTTTTGAAAGAAATATTGACAAATAACCTTTTCAAAATTAATAATTATTATTGTAGGCTAAATTTGTATTCATTTTATGTAAAATAAAAAAAAATTATTATTCATTTTTCCTTTGAAATTTGGTTCGCTTTTTTTTATTTTTTTTTTTTAATCATCGAATATTAGTTGCAGAATTTATAATCCTTTTTCTATATGAACCGATCAGGAATTTCAATAAATCTTGGTTTGATTTGATTAATTTAATGAAATAAAAAAAAAACATTTCAGATTATCTTTTAATAAATAAATATTTAATTATTTTATAAAAAAAAAAAATATTTTATTTTATTTATTAATCTTTATTTACTTTGAATATTTAAAAGAAACAAATTTGGTTCACAATTAATAAAAAATTTAAACCAGGAAAAAAAAAAGAAAAAAAAAAAAAAAAAAATATGGTTAAAAAAAAAAAAAAAAATAAAACCAAGAAAAAAAAAAAAAAAAAAAAAAAAAAAAAAATCTCTTTCCTTATGGGACGTCAATCTTACAAAATAGTTAATAGTTATTTATAGATGGTAAAAATAAGCAGCGTGTTTCAATATTATTCGTTTGTATCACGGATAGATGAAAAGTTCCCAGTTCATTTTAAATATATGCAAGATCAAAAAAGAATCAAACATAACTAACACAGATATAGTACAAAATTATATTTAGATAATTATTATTTTTATTTGCATATGAATAAGGAATTATTTTGAATAAGGGTACCGAATATTGTTAAAATTACAATTGAAAAATTATCAAAGGGATTTTTTTTTTTTTTTTCCTGTCCTTTTTTTAAGATATTAATCTTAAAAAGGACAAGTTAATTTCCATATTTAATCATTGATTTACATTTTGTTTGTTGATTTCAAAAAAATCCCCTAAAAAACTCATTTTATTTGCCACATTTGCCACTTTTAAATTGTATTTATCCTTAAAAAAGCATGTCCCGATCCTAGTTGTTTTCCTTTTTCTTTTTTAATTTAAGCAAAAAAAAAAAAATTTTTTTTTTTTAACAATAGATGATTTGAATGGACAACAGGAACAAAACCTATTCAAACAATAAAAAGGTAAATCTCGGCCCATGAAATTTTTTTTTTTTTTTTTTTTTTTTTTT
>QZLH01000099.1:46001-87283 GCA_003833135.1 Oehlia diaphana | reverse complement strand
TGCAAATTCAATTTTTTTTTTTTTTTTTTTTTTTAAACGTGAAATATTTTTTTTTTTTTTTAATTGTTACGAAAATGGAATTTTAATTTTACAAAAAAAAACCGGATGAGTATTGTTTATTGAAAAGGTTAGTGTGAGAATTAACGAATTAGAATTGGAAAGATTTTAATCGCACGGGCCCTAAAAGCCGATTGCCCACCCTGAGAGTAAAAAAAAAAAAAAAAAAGATTTGTGGCGTAAAAACTCGAAACAATGAATTAAACGATTATTATTTCGAAAAAGAAAATAAGTTATCTATTAATAATATAAACAAAGTTTGAAAGTTAGACAATTATAAAAATATAAATAAATACTCATGGCGAAAAATTACAGACCGAATCAAGAAAAGTCTCCATATGAAAAGCTCAAAAGAACGCCTTAAAATCGATAAGCATGCACAGACCATTTGAGGTTACTCGCGAAAACTCTTAAACAATTGAACCATGTGTTTTTTATTAGAAATAAAATAATTCTAGAACATTTTCGTTTTGTTTAACAGTTAATCTAAAAAAATTTTTTTTTTTTTGTTTGATGGGGATAACTTTTTTCCCGCCTAAAATTATTTTTTTTTTTTATGTTACTGCGCCGCGCGAAATATTAAAAAATTTCCTCCATTTATAGAATAAATTTTATGGAATTTTTTTATAAAAAAAAAAAATTCTAATGGTAAAATCATGGAAAGGATATGTCATTTTATTTATTTTAAATGACCACCTATAAATCTCAAGTAATCTTTGATGGAAAATATTAATTTTATCTCCACAACATTTGGGGACAAATTAATTTATTAATTTATAGCTGTATTATTGACAAAAACATTTTAATTGTAATTTTTATCAAACCAATTGAAAATATTTGTTTAACTGAACATATTATAAGAATCATGTGATTTATTATGAAATTATGCACATAACTTTTTTAGTTATTCCAGCATTACCAATTAAAAAGATTTAGAAATTTTAATATACGATCAGAGAATGTAACGGTAATCAAAAATTCGTTACATATACTTTCACAAATAATCGTCGTAGCCTCGTAGGTACCGGTTATTTTTCTTTTTTTGCGACGGGTTCACCCTTAACCTGGGAGTGACCAATCTGCAATTTAAATTATAAATGAACCTTTAAATTTTGGATCGTCTGATTAGTTAAGTTGATGTGGTGTAAATCCAGATTGTAAATTCTGTATAAACCCAACTTTGTTGGTATCGAATCCAAGTTTATTCCCGTATTCGTTGGGCGGGCATAACAGATGAAATTCACATGATCAACTTGTACAAGAATTTTAACTAGTTTTAAAAAATGTATTACCGTAATACTTAGCCATAATACTTCCTTTCCAAAAGAATATTAACCGTATCCTTTTAATTTGTGATAACTATTAGCTTAACTTTTAATTTGCTTCTTTACAGCTAATAAAACTATGATATGGTTGGGAAGCCACGTCACGAATAGATAATTGGCTAACTGCTGAAACACTTGTTAATACAGTAAATCAACTCTCAATTTTCAACAATTGGAAGAAGAAAATTTGACCGTCAACTCGGATCAAAGAATTGGATGATTTTTGCTTTATACTATTCATACTATCTTTTTATATGGAAAATCGATATGAATAATTTTTTAATAACCATTCAAGTTCACACAACTAGGAGGCGGAATCCGTTATAGGTCTGAAGCGTCGTGATGGTCTTCTATAAATTTGACGTTGCACAAGAGTAATGATGAACATTTATATGTTCACAATAAGTAACTTTACCTAAAAAATTGTTGATAAATTTAATTAATTGTCAATAAAGAAAAAATGATCTTCAAAATGTGCAATTTGCTTCGAACTACTTTAGAACCGAACCGGTTTCGAACCCGTAATCCGGATGAAAAATATACGGTTTAAACCGGAATCCGGTT
Organism: Oehlia diaphana; assembly: GCA_003833135.1. Classification (NCBI taxonomy): domain Eukaryota; kingdom Fungi; phylum Glomeromycota; class Glomeromycetes; order Glomerales; family Glomeraceae; genus Oehlia; species Oehlia diaphana. The sequence goes on along the minus strand of QZLH01000099.1, from coordinate 85,337 downwards.
TCTAACAACTAAAAAATATTGATTTCTCATTATAGACAAGTTGAATTGCTTAGCCTCATTAATTAAACTTGACTATAAGGTTATTATAACGAGATTTACTAATATTATAATAAACCAATCAATTTTAATAAACTACTTCCGAGCTACTTAAGCGATATCGATACTGAGTCCCTTCAACATCATTCGGATTCATATTTTTTTTGCTAAAGAGAACTTTTTTAAATTAATTTTATCTCTAATATTAACAACATATTCTTAATCGATGGAAATTATGTTCGAGTTTATTTCATTTCAACACAAAATTTCGTAGAAACATTAGATTCATTGAACACTTATTCAATTTCATCTTGCTGTTCATTAATAGACTCTGCCAAGTGTCTCTTTTTTTGTTATTTTCTTTCACAATCTTTAATTGAAGCTTCACATTGTTCATCGGTTTCTAATTGTTCTCTTCTCTTCTTAATAGGCAAGACCATTTCACTTCGATCTGGAGTTTCATCAAAACTAATTTTACGCATTTTACTTGCCTGATCTACTTAATATTAAATTTAAAATTTCACTTTTTTTTTTTATTTTAATCATTTTTTTTTTTTATTAAGTTAAATTATTTTATTAAATTTTGCACTATAAATTTACTGTGATTAATTTTGTAAATTAACTTTTTATTTTAACTAAGGTATTAAGTCCAAGGTTTCTAGTTAATTACAAAGTTATTAATTACAAAAATAATAAAAATAATTAAAACTGCATTTACTAATTTTAATTGCACCCTTCAAGCGAGATCTGTACCTATTCATTCTGTTCATAATTCATACAAATGTAACCTCTTTATTCTGACAATATAGATTGCGAATTATAAATTCATTGAAATCTACTATTTTGAAGCTTTTTGTAAATTTTATTAATCTTCATCACTACTATCAGATATTTCCTCATCATATATATTTTTACGATTTAAATTATTATGTATAAAAATATAAGGATGCCATCTATCTTCACCTCTAGGAAACTTAAGAACATAATGAAGTAGTGCATACTGCATAAGATGGATGTATTTCCTTCATGTGGTTGTAGTATAATATCTTGATTTTGATTTTCTGTTTCAATTAGAATTGGCACTTTTTAATCTAACCAACCCAACCCTAACCCTAACTCTTAGCCTTTAATGTAGTATCAATATGAATAATTCATGCTGCTGGTGGCATTCCCTATATCGATATGTACGTCTATCCACTCATTGTCAGAGATAGGCTCTTCGAAACCTATCTAAATAAAAAGAAAAAAGTATAAATATAAATCTATTGAATCAGCAATATATACAAAGTATCATAATTAAGATTGATCAATTACTTGTTTGCAACCAAAATTGGACACTTAATTCATGATAAGAAGTTTAGAGGGATTACACCAACTTTTCCTTTGCAATAGCTCTATCGTCATGATTACTTTCATCATTATCCTCTTCTGAGGAAATTTGAACGCAATCAAACTTACTTTTTTTGTTAATAGGAAAAGGTATTGTATTGTATTTACTTATAAAATCAATTTTATAACTTTGTTTAGAAAAGGTATTTTCCAACAAAAAGGTATAAAGAGTGTTATAATGAATATAAAATCAATAATCCTTGGATCGCGATTTTTCTTTATAGATCTTTAGTATAGAGTGCAGTTAATTTTTATTATGGTAAACTCTTCCACTATGAGTAAGCAACTCTAGTGCTTAATTCTGCAAAAAGTTCAAAGGTTCAATTTAAAATATAAATATGAAAAAAAATTTTCATAATTATTAATTGCTTAAAATATAAATATGAAAGATTTCACAAATACATTTGTGTATATTTTAAGAAGAATATGAATTTGAAATAAAATTTGTCAAAAATAATTGGGAAAAATGTGTAAAAATGGAAGAAAAACTGACCAAATAATGTTCCAATTATAACAAAAACCATTATTATTCATAAATAAAATTAGTAATTTTTTTTTTTTGAATTTGAATTTGAATATTTAAGAGATGAATCGATGAAAACAAACGAAAAAGGAATCGAACTATTTATATTGATCATTCAATTAAATGAGCCAATAAAATTATAATTTTGATATGGCTATTTGAGGGGCTACACAACGAGATTGTTTATTCTGATAATAAAAGCCTTATTCATTATTCCGATAAGTACGATAAGTACATGTATGGACAAAATCAAAGAACGACCGTTGAAATGAGGTTAAATTTCTCATCCATTACTATTGTATTTACTTAAAAAAAAATTTGTTTGGGTTTATTTTAATCCTTAATTAATTTATTCTATTCTCAAAATTTACCTCATATTATTTATATATTAATATTGAAAATGTCAATGGAGAATTATCTTACAAAAAAGGATTTAAATTTTATTGATCATAGTAGTATATTCATTAAAATTTCTCATCATTCATACTCATAATAAACCATTGTACACTCGTTTGAAAGAAGGAATTCTATCCTAATTGGCTCAAAAAATTTTGTCTAAAATTATTAAATTTTTGTTCAATTTCTCATTTTGTTTATTCGGAGAGTGAATTTCTCCTTTTGACTTTTAATAAGGGGTCTGATCTAGAAAAGTCAAGGTAGAAGAATTTTTTAGTTAAAATTTAAAAGTTATTGTATTTTAATCTAGTCATATCAAAAATATAATGCAATAATTTTGAAAAAAAAAATTCTCTAACCTTGATCTTCTTAGATCCAAAACGTTCTCTTTCACACGTTTTCATAAATTTTCAATAAAAATGATTTTTCTGTAACACAATATTGTACAATGGTAAATTTGAATGCCTTATAATAAAAAAGTTTCCTGTAATTTTCGAAATATATAAATCTAATTAATTATGATTAAAAAGAACGATTAATATATTTTAAATTTTCTTGCCTTCTTTTACGGATACATTTTATGATCTGAAGTTGTAAAATTTTTTTCAATAGTATCAAACTGCGATTCTATATTTTCAAAATAGAAATCTGTAAATTTCTTACATCTCTTAAAAATACTAAGAAAAATACATATATTTTTATTAGATATTAAAATAAATAAATAAATAAAATGTAATTATTATTACCCTTTATTAGTATTCTCACCTAGTTTATATTCAGGGCAAACTTTTGGTATCCATAATAAAACTATTGTGTTAGATTTTGAGAATATAAATTAATAGTAGTGGGTTTTGTGCCAATACATATTCCAAATCAATTAATGCTTCATAAAACATATTTTGTCTTCAATATAACTCTCCCTTTTCGGCTGTTGTAAATAATTTATCATCATCATTTGCTGTTGTACTATTCAACACATCTTCCAAATCTTTTAATGATTCAGCAAACTTATTAAGTTTACAATATGGGATTATCTAATTGTAAATTTGCTTTATGACATTTTTGAAACGAATAAAAATGAAATAACACATTGATTTGTATCGACCAGATTTCCATATATTGTATTGGAACACGATATGGAAGCTTTTTTCTACTAAGCCATCCACCGATCTTTCTACGAAGTCAACGGTTGTTTTTGCTGAAAAAAAAAATCAACCAAGTATTTTTCTTTCCATGTTTGATAGGAATTTCTAATACGGGTTCCGTTGAGATTTGATCGTTTGCTGATACTTCCGGTTTGTTATTTCAAAGGTGAAGTCGAATTCATTCTTTTTAATATATGAGGATCTTCTTCCTATCTCGATGTTGAATAAAATTTATCATATGAAAGATAAAAAAAAATAATTCTTTATCTGTATCATAAGTATATATAAATCTGAATGTTCACATAATAAAGTAGGCCGGTTTCTTATTATTAACTTCGACTGATTGGAAAATACTAGAGACGTCAAATTTGGTAATATAATTTCTGATTAAGAACTTATACTTCCATGACAACCACGAGTTTCGCTTTTTTGGACTCATCGTAATATTTGTTGTCCAAAACTGATCTTCCAAACGCTTCAAACCCAAGTAAAGTTCAACCGCCTCCGAAGTTCAGCTCCTCAAAATCACCCTTCCAAACCAGTTCTTATTTATCACGCATCTGTTAAACGAATATTTTGAAATAGCTGTAGAATGTGTGATAAGCCTCCAAATTTTCCAATGCGTGATCACCGATACAATTATACGAAATCGGAATTTAATAAAGATGTTAAAATATCTTTAGATTTAAGATTCTTTTGTATAATAAAAATGTAATTTTAAGATTGTAAGGTGGACATCTCAATAAAGGAAACGCCAAGAAATATAATATAAAATATGTGTATAATATACACAATTAACAAGGCTATCTTAAAATAATATATGATAAAAATCCGAAATAAAAGAAATAAAAGAAATAAAGGAATAAAAAATAAAAAGAAATAAAAGAAATAAAATAAAAAATATAAAAAAAAATAAAAGAAAGACTTCTGAATAAAGTGTCACAAGTGAGTATCCGATTGTAAAGGTGATGGGGAGACACAACTTTCACTAACAATTTCTTTTCAATATCATTGATTTTTCGTTGGTATGCTAAAGTCTGGTTACAAATTCACAACATTTTATCCTCTGTGATCTTGAGTCCACTTGATAAAGCAGCTCGATTATATTCAACATTCGATCTCAAGAAATAAATGATGGCTTTACCTCTAGATTTTTTTTATAAAACTACTTTGAATAGATCCCCTTTCATTTGCTTGCTTATATCCTTGTTCTAATTGTAAAATACTGATGGTACAGGTGAATGAACAAGTGTATGTTATGCTGTAGGAAAACATTTCTAAAAAAAGATTAATAAATACTAAATATATATTTTTTATTTTTTTTTTTTAAAAAAAAGAGATTAAACAAAAAAGATTATAACCCTTTGAACGAGAATCATTATGTATTTCTTATATTTAGCTACGAGATTCTCACGAATATTTGTTGCATCTGATCCATCTTGAAATCTTGAATAAATAAGTTGAAATCAATCACAATAGTAAAAGTCGTATTGTACTTTTTGAATCTTTCTATATTTCTACGCCAAGTCGCCAACTTTCGTTTATTGGTGATTAATCAATAGTCGAGTTCCCCAAATAGCAATGGGATATTGTCTGTGTTCATAAAAATGTCTAACTACAATCAATAATTGGTCTTTTTTAATTTGAATAGTAAACCTTGTTTGCGTATTATTTGAAGGAAGAGTAAAATAAAAGATCTTTAGTACTTTAGCTAATAGAATAATATATGGATTATACAAGTAGCATTAAATTGACTATTAAATGAGACTCGAGAATAAAACTTCGACGCGCATCTAAAAATTTAAACCAAGTATTGATGTGATTGACCCCCAAATTTGATTGGTTCATCATTAAAATCTTAAATCTCTTATTTTTTAAAAAGTTTTAATAAACTTAGCAGCTAGAGATTTCACAATGCAATTTTAATGTTTTGGTCAAACACTTTGGTTTAAGTAAAGTTGTTCAGTAAATATGCAACCGCGTTCTGTTTTTATTTTCAGCACTTTAGAATAAAAGCGAAAGAAGCTTCAGTTATTCCAGCAGATAGCAGGTATATTAATTTATGGTTTTATTGCAATAGTATTTATTAATCGCAATTCGCAAATTTTTTATGTTCATGGATTTCAAGGAAACTTTTGCTCGTAATTTATATGTACAAAAGGGTATAAATATGTATTTATGTAAATTGTAACAAACGTTAATTTTGTCCACTAAAGTAAAAAAATAATTTTATGATTTATTTAACAATATATTTAAAATGCATATTTTCTTACTAAAATATATATGTATAAAAAAAAAGTAAATTGCATAAAATATATATAAAAATGCTTGAAATTTTTTTTTTTTTTTTTTTGGTAACACGCATGTCTTTAATAATTACTTCCTAAGGCTATTTAGTATTATTGATCTTTACTAATCTGTCATGTGCTTCCGTCAAACGTTGTTCCATCAACTTAACCCTAGCATCTTTTTCAGCGTTCTTATCTTCTAAACCCTTCTTTTCACTTTCCAAAACAGCGATACGAGTTTGTAGATCAATATTTTCGTTCTTGAGTATCGTTACTTCCTTTTCAAGACTTTCCATTCTCTTTACTTTTCGAAGTCGACTCCTGCGAGCAGCATCTGTATTTTTGGCACGTTTCATAGCCAATTCATCAGCCACAATTATTGGATCTTTATCTATTTCATTAGCAGATCTCTTACGATTACGAGTCCTTAATGAAGTTGTTAACGGAGAAGTGGAAGCTGATGACGTAGTATTAGAAGAGAGTACTGGAGAGTTAACATCCGAAAAGTTTGATAAAACAGAAGGTGATGTAGATGAAGAGTGAACATTATTATCGGTCGAAGAAGAGGTCGTAACGTCAGTGGTCCATGGAATATTTACAGAAGGTGTAGAAGAAAGTTGCATCAAAGATCTTGTATTTGTGTTAGAAGCATTATGATCATTAGGAAGATCAGGGAAAAAGCCAACTGCAGGGTCAAGAGACGGACTTGACATAAAAGGAGCATTAAAGAGAGGCGAGTCATTCAAATCTTGAGGAGTGGAAACATCATATATAAGAGAAGGTGTTGTCATTGAAGAAGTCAATTCTGGAGAGAAATCGTAGGTTTGATTGAATAGATCGTTTGCAAGGAGGTCATTTCCAGCAACAAGATTATACAACTCGATGAAATCAGAGGAGTCGTACGCTCCAGATTTTGCCTGAGGGGACCCAGTTGACGCGGGGTCAACGCATTGAACAAAACCTTGATCTTGAGACATCATAATTATTATTATTATTATTATTGTTGTTTTTTTTTTTTTTGAAAAAATCTGTATTAAATATTATGCTTGTATTATTTAATGAGGAGAAAAAGAAAAAAAAATCGAGTGTTTAAAAATGAGAATTATCAACGAAAGGGACGTATAAAATACGGTTGATTAAGGGACGCATTTTGAAAAGGTAGGTGGTTGTTAAAAAGAGCAGCCATTTTGTAGGCAAGCTAAAAAAAAATTGAAAATTTTAATAATTATTATATTGTATTAAAATCAAAGCGAGGGAGCTTTGAGGAATATTTAGACGGTGAAAGCCATTTTGAAAATAGTAAAAAAAAAATAAAATTTTATACTAAAATATTTCAACCAATAAAATAAAATAATTAAATAATTATCGCAAAAAAAAAAAAATTTAATATCAACAATTCAAGTAGTTTATTTTTAAAAGTCAAAATACTTTTTGATATTTAATATAATATTTTTTTTATATTGTTGTAAAGAAGAAGGGGGGAAAATATCTTTCTTTTTGATTTAATATTTCTAAAATATATTTTGAAAAAAAAAAGAGGATTTTTTTAAAAAAAAAAAAAAATTTGGGTTTTTTGGGTTTTTGGGGGGATTGCCTAGTTTATATAAGGGATGAAAAAAATTTTCAATAACATAATTCATGTCATTGATTGGTTGATCACCAAATATTATGCATGCCCCGTAAAAAGATTAGCCAATTAATTACTATGTAATACATTTCGGCGGCTATATCCCGTTTGTGTATGAGGATCAAATTATTTACTATTTCACATTCTATTTAGACGTGCAGAAATGCAATTGTTACGAAACACAAGGCGGTGCTGTGTTATCAATCAAAAAAGATTTTCTTAAAAAATTAGAGTTTGTGATAGCAAATGTTCTCCGAAGTTTTTCGGCAATACCTTGTCAAATACGGAGAATTTAAAAGAATATGTTCCAGTTCTATTTTAACAAAAGTTTGTATACTCTGGAGAAAAAAAGAAAAAAAGAAAATAATAAAAGAAAAAAAAAAAATGCAAAAAGGCGCCAATACACATATTTGATATAATCATATATTTGAATCGGGTAACAGATTGATTTACCATAAAATTAATAATAAAATTGCATTGTACAATAAAAAAATTTGATAAGAAATACGTAGGGAACAATATTAACAGAAGTAATGAACCGCAGTTTTTTTGATCTATTAGTTCATCACATGTATCACATGAATAATGAAATACACCACCGATAATCTATTTTTAGTAATAATTTACTTTTTGTGTTTATTAAATTATTTATTATTTTAAAACATGTCACGGGATCATAAAATCTTTGACATCATATAAGCGTCACTAGGTAAAAAAGTAAATTTCATTATTTATATAATTTTATTCTAGTTTTATTCTCTAACTAATCTTTTACGAGCAAAACGTTTACTTTTTCTGCTATTTAACGGTTTACCGAAAACTTGAGTCCAATATTTTCCACCGCCAAATCCGACTCCTAAATTAGTGAACGCTTTATTAAGAATATTTGCTTTATGACCGCTAGATCCCATCCAACTGTTTTTGGTTAAAATGAAAATAAATTCCAATTAAAATTTAGATTATTATAATATTTAATTTTAAATAGTACTTACGCTTTCATGACACGTGCTTCATCATTCGTACCAAATCCTTCAGCGATATTTTCTCCGGCATTACTGAAGTTATAACCTTCTGCTTTAATACGTTCACCTAACGAACCAGCATCGTCATCGTGGGTAAGAGTATCAGTTTTAACCATGAAATCAGTATGCTTTTGAGCTGCTGACGTCAATTTGCTACAAGAAAAAAAAAAAAAAAAATTAATCGGCGAAATTTCTTTAATTATAAATTTTAATGTAGTAAAATATCTACCTGTCTAAAGTGAGTGGTGAAGCTCCAACTTTTTTACGTTCATCGTTAACCAATTTAAGCATAAGTTGTGGATTGAAGGCAGTAACCAATGCCGTAGTAGTTATAACAAGGAAAACAAATATTAATTTGATCGCAACCATTTTTAGATATTAAAGAAAGTTATTATAGCTTTCAAAGCTATTTTTAAAAATGAATGATGAAAGGGAGGGTTAATGAGAAAAAAAAAGGAGTGTAGTATATTGTCTTTCAAAGACGAGAGAGACTAAGGAGACTGAAGGATTCGAAGACTTGGATTTTGACACAGAATCTTGTAAAAATATTCGAAGCTTTTTATATATTGATGGTATGCACACACTTTGTGACCAAATTTGGTAAGTATAATTAACAATATACATTATTTGCATAAATTTAATTTTTTTAGGGACACAATGTTAGATACGAAAACTAATTAAATTCTTTAAAAATTTAAGTGGAAATTAAATATATGCAAAGAGTTGAATGAATTGTTTCAAGAAAGTTCAAAATTTAAGCATGAGTTATTAATTTGTTAGTTAAATGATTTATTAATTATATTGGTATAGGATTGTTTAATAAAACAAGTAATCATGTTTAATGTGGGATATGTGTTCGGCCGTTCGGGTTACTTGCATTATCTGTTGTATTTCATTACCATACCAGAGATAAATAATAAGATTTGTATTCCAAATAATAAATTAATTTTTTATTAAGTAAAATGAATATTTTTAAATTACTATATTTTCAATATTTCAATAATAATTTCATAATAATTCCATATTTTTTATAATAATTTCATATTTTTCATAATAATTCCATATTTTTTTACAATAATTCCATATTTTTTTACAATAATTCCATATTTTTTTATAATAATTCCATAATTTTTAATAGTTTCACATTTTTATATTTAATAATTATTACACATTTTCTAATTTCAATATTCCTACAATATCATATGTCTAATATTTGTTCCACATAATTAGTTCTGACTCCCCAAAGTTTCTCCGGTTCATACGTCAAGCCGTATGACCGAAATAAATTACCATAAAAGGTAGTCAATAATGAGCTTGAGAACAATTCAATTTCAGTTTCAAAAAAAAATGAGTACCATAATATAACTACGCCATGATAATATAGCCATTTATGTTAAGAAACTTCATTTGTCTAAATTAGGTTTATTACGCAACGACATAATAATGAACAAAATTTTTTTTCAAAATTTTATGATGGATTCAAAATTTTATATTGATAAGATTCTTATCTTCGAAGTTATCCACTATGAGTCACTTTTATTACATTTGTATCAAAGTTATTAAAATGTAAAATAACTTCAAGATAATCACGATAAAAATTTCAAATTTAAAAAACGTAATCAATCATGCATCAAAATAATTTCATCTATTTAAAAATTTTTATTATATTACTGAGTGAGTACAATAATAATTTTGTGGGAATTTTTTTTTTTTTTTTTTGTTGTTACAGTAGTAATCTATTCGGTAATCATGAATTTTATAAACAGGGCGTGAATCATAAAAGGAGTGTGATTATACATACATAGGTACTTTTAAAAAAAATGTACTAATATAATGGATCAAGCACCTGTGCGTATTGTAAGGAGTTATATACAAAACGAACGAAAATAATAATAATTAAGTGTAATTTCTAATTGACCAATTTCGCATTCCGCTATAACATATTAACTAATTATCTATTAAGAAGGAAAAGTATAATCTATCTATCCGTCACAAATAATGAAAAATAAGAATTAATTCCTAACTTTTATTCTTATACAATCGTCTTGAGCACCTCTCTGGGCGACCGGCATTATAACTGGTTGATGGGTAAAAGAAGAAACGATAGTACAAATTCTATAATCACCGGCAGGTAATCCATTATTAACATCAACACTGAGGATACCATTTTTAGCAGGTTGATCTAATCCTTTAAAGAAAGCGAATACTTTGGGATTTAAAGGTTTTCTTCTGTTATCATCCAATTTTTGAATAATTATATGAGAGTGACCAAGAATTTTTCCATTTTTTAATTGTTGAGGTTCCACGTAATATTCTTTAACCGGATCAGAAAAAAATCCCGTAATTAAATTATCAGTAATAGTATCAATGCGAAATTTCTTTTTCGCTTCTAAAGTAGATCCATCGGCCGGTTTAATTATTAAAGTTGAAATCATATTATCAATACTTGGAATTTCTCCCATAACAGTTTCAACACAATATCCATCAGGATTTTGAGTACCATCTCCTTTATCCAACTTTGAATTTTTACAAATATCGTTATTATTCTCCTTCTCATCGTTATTATTATTATCATCGTTATTATCATTATCATCGTTATTATTATCATCGTTATTATCCTTCTCATCGTTATTATTATTATCATCGTTATTATCCTTCTCATCGTTATTATTGTTATCATCGTTATTATTGTTATCATCGTTATTATCGTTATCATCGTTATTATTGTTATCATCGTTATTATTGTTATCATCGTTATTATTGTTATCATCGTTATTATTGTTATCATCGTTATTATTATCATCGTTATTATCCTTCTCATCGTTATTATTGTTATCATCGTTATTCCTATCATCGTTATTCCTATCATCGTTATTCCTATCATCGTTATTCCTATTATCGTTATTCTTATCATCGTTATTCCTATTATCGTTATTACTGTTATTATCACCGTTATTATCACCGGTATCATCGTTATTTCTGTTATTTTTGTCGTTATTACTCATATTATTGTTGTTGTTTCTGTTGTCCTTGTTGTTTTCCATATCATTTTGTTTTTCAATATCTAATGGAGCAGCATAAGATGAAGTTGCTACAAAAGCAATTAAAGCAACGATAAGAAGAATAAAGAATAGATTGAGTTTCATGCTCATATTTATTACTTTTATTATTACTTTTTATTTTCTTTTTTTCTCTCTCTCTCTCTCTCTCTCGAAAGTTCGTAAGAAAAAATTCGATAGTAAAAAAAAAAAAAAAAAAAATCTTTGTAATCTTTGTATATGAAATGTGTGAAATGGTATAATTATAGAATTATAGTGCACCAGGCGACTAATTGTAATATAATGAGCGATGAAATCAATCAATGATTTCGGAATAGCGAAAAAGCAAATGGTCAATTAGAGATAATGATTTTAATAATTTTCAAGGAAAAAAAAAAGTTCATTAGTTGAGGGTTCTTATATTAAATTATTCTAGAAATCTTTTTAGATTTGTAATAAATCTGAAACAATATTTTGACAAAGATCGAAAGAATTCAAAACGCTTTCGAATCTTAAAATGGGTATAAACTACGTCATGCGTTTGTTATATTCAATGTTGTGTCACCTTTTTTACCAAATGTTACAGTGAACAAAGCATGTTTTATGAACCAAAATTGGTTGTTTGATTAATTATACTATTCACGTTTTTTACCTTTATCACTCTTTTTGGTAATATTTTCAACATATAAATAATTGATATGATCGCTTAAATTAAAAGAACTATAGATTCCATTGTATTTCTTTTCTTTTTATTCCAAAATAAAGACAATTTTTTAACAATAGAATTTTTTACCTACTTTGTAATAAATTAAAATTAGATCACACAAAACTTGTATTAGTACAACATGTTAGATCTTATAATCTTTGTTTCATAATACAGTAAGTAATAAGGATATATAATCCTTTGTTGGAAATAACAATTATATTAATTACATTCTTACACATTATAATTATCCAGTTAAAAATCCATCCCAAGATTTTAGTTGTTTTTCGAATAAATAAAAGTCAATTTTTGAAACAAATAATCTTCCCCCCGTATTATCAATCAAGCACTACATCACTATACTGGGTTTAGATAGAAAGTACTATTTCGTTATATACATTAATCAAAACGCCATTTAATCTCACATGTATCACCTCCCTTCAAACTTTAAAAGAAATTTTATGTCTTGGCATATTATATAAGTAAACCTTTTTAGCATTTTCATTGAATTATTCAAATAATTTATGGTACTACTTTTTTTTATATCATTCGAATTATTATGATTCTGTTCCTCATCATATTTAAATATTTTTTTTTTTTTTTTTTCTAAATTTGAAATTTTATTCTTTCTAATCTTTTAACTTAAAAAATTTTTCATACAAGTTAAATATGAAATAAATCTTAATGGGTTTAATTCATAATATTTGTTATAAAAAGAAAAAAAAAAAATGCAATATTTTTAACGTTAACGTTAATTCATGAGTATTTAGATTCGTTGGAAAGGTGTTTTTTTTTATAAATGTATATAATTACTTTACTGAAAGTAAATATTTGATTAAAACAAATTTCTATATTTATATGACAAGAGTGAAAATAATCAATTATTTACCAAATTAAGTTTCATCCAAAAAGTGAGAGAGAAGAAGAAGAAAAAAAAAGAAAAAAAAAAAAAAAAAGGTTTCTAAAAAATTATTCATATAATTAATAAAAGAATATATACATATATAATATTAAATAATAATTCATTTTACTTTACCTTAATATCTTCGCTAAATTTTTTTTTTATCATGTATTTTAATTTTCGACTTCTGTTTCTATATTATTCCCTTCATCTTCTTTTGATGTTGTTTCCTCTAATTTTACTGATACATTTTTAGATTTTTCTGATGAATCCTTATCTGTAGAATTTTTTGGACTTTCATTCGTAGAATCTATCGCTTGCTCTTCTTGATTCGTTGCGGTTGTATCTGGTTCATTAACATTTTTCTTATTTTTAGTTTTTTTGCTAGGTCGACTAGTACTCGTATTCTTAGATTTACGTCCTCTTTTTCCTGTTGAAGTTCCATCTTGTTTATTTCCTTCAGTTTCCTGAACAAATTTTGGTTCATATACAATAAATCTATTTCCTAATGTGGCTCTAGATGTTGGTCGTACGGGTTTTGTTTTATCATCTGATGAACTTTTTTTACCAGATTTTTTACTTTGATCAAGATCCATTGATTCTCCTGATTCAGATTCTGCTCTAGATGACCTAACTGAATCATTTTTATTACTTATATCAATTTGAGATGGTGTTAACTCTCTTTCATTTTGAGTTGAAACAAATTGTGTAGGACTTTTTACTAATTCTTGTTGATTTGTCGTAACTTGTTGAGTTGTTTGTTTATCGCGTTCATTTTGTTGTGTTAAAGATTTTTCTCTTTCATTTTGATTAATAACTTGTGATGTCATTGAAATTTTATCCCGATGATATATAGCTGTCTCTTGACCTTGTAATGGCCAAACTGAATATGATGGAAGCTGTGGAGAAATTGGTTGATCATTTTGCCAATTCCGTACCGAAACAGGATAAAAATCTGAGTATTTAAACAAATATAAAAGTATTAAAAGATATGAAACATAAATTTAGATGAAATAATCTTACTTTAGATTGGTTTCCTGCGACAAGTGGGCTTAAGTCTTGACGCGTACCTTGATCAGCTATCAATTCAGCTATTTGTTCAGCTGATGGTTGTTGCTCTGATAAAGGTGTATGTTGAAATAATGGCATATGTGAATTTGTTTGTCCAGGTATTTGATTAATACGTTGAAGGTGATGTTGTAAACCTTTTAATAAATCTTTTATAGATTCCGTATTTGTTGGATCTGATTGTGTACCAATTTGATTTTGTGATTGTTGTAATGAACTTGAAGCATTTTTAGGTGCTAAAGGTCGTAATGATAAAGATTTTTTTTCTGATGATAATTTTGTTGTAGTTTGTTCAAGATAATTTTTACCAAACATCCCTGATGTTGGTGTTGAAAAAGAATTTCTTTCTTGTTCAAGTAATTTAGCCAAATTTTTTGCTAAAGGACTAACACCTGGTACAGTTGAATTTGTTGAACTTGATACTTTTCCATATTTTTTAGTTAATGGATCTAATTCAATTTCTGTAGCTTCAATATGTACTTCTCCATTATCAACATAAAGAAAAAATCCGGATATAAAAAATTGTGGATAAGCATCCCAATTACTTGCAATATTATTATCCCATCTATCATTATCAATTTGATAACCTATCCTAAATCTTGATTCAGCATATTTTTTAGTATATCCACTATTAATTAAAGATTTTGTTCGAATAAATTGACAATTTTCTATTTGTCTTAGTGATCCAGGAACAGGTTGAGTGTTAAAACTTAAATATGGAGATGAAATTGGTATCTCTTCAGGTTCCCAACAACCTGATGGTGGTTTTGGAAAAGGAGTTGCAACAGAAACATTCAACTAATTTTTTTTTAAAAAAAAAAATTCCCAAATTATTATAATTAATAATAATCATAATAATAATAATAATAAGGACAAGGACAAGGATAAGGATAAGTATAAGGATAAGTATAAGTATAAGGATAAGGATAAGGATAAGAATAAGAATAATAAGGATAATAATATGATGATTTAATAAAATAATAAAATTACCGTAAATCCCGTAAATCCTTCTACTTTATCCACAGTTTCATATGAAAATTGGCCCACCAAAGTAACAACATCACCCTCAAAAAAAGGATGACAATATTTAGTCACTTTCGCACTTGGAAGTACCTTAAATAGAAATGTTCCAAATTGACCTTCTTCACATCTAAATCTACCCATACCATATTCAATGCCATTTTGACGCGATTTTTGATCTATTAAGGCGATAACATGCATAGTAGAACCCATCTTCTAATATGATTGATTGTTCTAATTTGATAATGACTAAATACAATATATGTATATATATATAAAAAATAAAATAAAAAAAAAAAACCAAGAAAAAATTTAATTATCGTGATAACAAAAATCAACAATGAGAAAAAAAAAAGAAAAAAAGAAAAAATTAAAGTCAATCAGATCATAATTATCATAAATAAATATTTGAAAAATAGACACGAGATATTTACATATCAAAGGTCAGCCTTAAAGTTCTTTTAAAAATTTCCAGATACGGAAAATTTGGAGACGGATCAATGAAATATGAACAAGGAAAAAAGAAAAAGAGTTGGTTTATAAACTTATTGTAAGTTATTGATTTCCTTTTTTAATTTACATATTTGTAAACAAGGAAAAGCTGTAAGAGATCATGTATAAATAAAGTTGAAATATTTATATTTGAACTCTTACCGTTATAAAAGGAAATTTAAAATTGGGCTGAAGGATAAATTTAGAATTCATTACAATAAAATACTTAATTTGGTAAGTACCAAAAAATATAAATAAATCGCACCCTATGAAAATTTTGGTTTTCATTTAGAGGCTCATATTGAGATAAAAAGGAAATACCAAAAAAGTATAATTTTATCGATAGAATCATAGAACATTCATAATGTAATACGATATTAACCAATAAAGTCAGCTCGTGATCAATTTTAAGGAAGCACAAGATAATTGTAATTTACATTACTTTTTCTATAAATGAA
Organism: Oehlia diaphana; assembly: GCA_003833135.1. Taxonomy (NCBI): domain Eukaryota; kingdom Fungi; phylum Glomeromycota; class Glomeromycetes; order Glomerales; family Glomeraceae; genus Oehlia; species Oehlia diaphana. The sequence continues at coordinate 69,231 of QZLH01000099.1, read as the reverse complement.
TAAATCAATGAAATCCATTTTCAGAATTTTATTATAAACTCATTATTATTATTATTAATATGGGAATTGACGGAATTTTTCACCGAATATAAATGAGCCTAATAAGCATCTATAAATGAATTGCATTACCCATTTTAGTTTTGTCAAAGGTATAAAAAGGGATAAAACCTTTGCTTACATAAGATTTAATCGAAAAAAAGAATGAATTTTGTAAAAGAAAGATTTTGCATATAAATAACGATAAATAAGGCGCAGTAGATTTCGCTCTATTGTAGTTTAGTAAAAGCTCTTATTTAGGTAAGTCTATCATGACTTGTGATTGGGCAAATAGATTGTTTATTTTGGTTCTACATAATGAAGTTCAAGAGATCATTTTCGGCCAATTAGAATAATAAATGCGTCGAGCTCAAATTACCTTTTATATTTATCTATAAAAATATTTGTAAGTCAATAAAAAAAATTAGTAATATATATGGTATGTTAAGAAGGATTGAGAGATTTATTTACCAAAAATGTAATTTTTCACAAATTTAACAAAGGCTTGAATCTATAGTGTGTAAGGGGGATTAAAATTTCGAAGAATCTATTCTGTTTCAAATTTCTGGTCAATTTTTAAAGTCGATCTGTAAAATTGTCCAATCAAATCGAATCTAATACATTAGCTCTACCATTGCTGTATCGATCCATTATTTTTTTCAAATAGAATCTATTTAATTGCTTCTATCCGTAAATTGTCTAATCAAATTGATCTAATACTATTAGCTGGTTTAGCTCTCCAAATAATCACTTTAATGCCTACGATTGTTATGATTATATGTATCGATCCATTATTTTTTTTTTCAAAATAGAATTTGTTTAATTCCAATTGTTTATACCTTTGAATTTATAAGTTGTCGCTGATGCTAGCATCTTAACGAGCGATCATACTTAACTGGGCAGTGAGTATTCTTCTGAGGTTAGTATAAATACTTAATAAAATCACTCTCATCTCTCTATCAGGTTATTGCATTCAAAAAGTTCATTAAAATTTAAAAATCGATACTTTTAATTGGATCAGTCTTTTTATCGAAAGATAACAAAAAAGATATACATTATATACATACTACACTTATTATATTATATCTTTTCAATATCCTCATCCTAATTCTTCACATCTCATCATAAACTCTCTCCGCAATTTTACCTTTAATTGCCTCCTTTATCTTTTCTTTAGTTTCTTCATTAACATTTAGTTCAAATGAATATTCTTGAAAAACTTCGGAAAACCCTATTTCTACAAACTCGAACTTCTTTGTAAATAATTGTATTGATGATTGATTTTTTGTAGAAATTTTTGCTGTAAACTTTGCTACATTTAATATATTTATTGCATAATTAAACATTAACAATAATGCATTCGTAGCTAGACCTGATCTGTGGTGTGACCGTTCTTTTATAAATTACAAGGAAAGAAAAATTATTTTAAAATATTTTATAATTAAAAATCAAATTAGAATGCTATTAATTACCCGCTATCATGATTTCTATTTCTGCAACATTTGGGTCTTCAATATCATTAAAAAATAAATTAACATCACCAACCATTTCTGAAACCACAAAAAAAGTAAGAAAAATAGAAATGTACTCAAAATTCATCATAAACCAAGTTATTCTTACTTGCCGATTTTATTTCTTGATTTGTTAATTCATGTGATATTTCTGGTTTTACCAACACTATAAATGTACATTCTGTGGGGAGGGGGAGGAAAAAATACAAAATTATTAAATATATCTTATAAAAAAATCAATAAATAAATAAATTATAAAACTTACTGTTTTTATCAACGTGCCATGTTCTTTGCATTTCATATTCTTGCTCAAGTGTTAATGGTTCCGATGCTGTCATTTCTAATTAACTTCAAAATTTAACAATTAACATTGTTTATAAAATAAATAAATACCATTAAAAAATCAAATACCTTGAAGAAAAGAAGATTGCATCCATTCGTGATATTTAGGTACATGTTCAGGTTTGTATGGAACCAAAATAACTTTTTCTCCAACCTAAATATAATTTAACCGAAATGTGTTAAATCTCAGATATCACACTATGATTAACGAATCTACTCATCAAATAAAGCTAAAAACTTTCAATTACTAAGTTTTCGTTTTGTCGCATATTGTAAAATTTAAAGATTGGCATGCTGTCCCTTTTATATATGCAGATCGAGGATCTTGCGACAGTTATAATTACGTTATTTGGTAGATTTTGTTATACTATCAATTACTACCACGAAAGTATTCCTCCAAAAATTAGTGTGTTAACAAAATGGCAAGCTCTTCTTCGAAATCTTCGCTCTCCTTAAAAATTCCGACACTTTACGCACTTACAATACAAGAACCTTTTGCAACATGTATAATTCATGGTCCAAAACGTTTAGAAAATAGAACATATTATTTAGACATTCAACAGTTGATCTCTGCATCTAATTCTAAAACTAATGATGGAATCTGGATAGCAATTCACGTTTCACAATCAAAACGTAATCTTGAACCAAAAGATTCGACCTGTGCTATAATAAAGTATCAATGTTGGTCGGATTTACCTAGCGTGGAAGTGATGAAACAAAATTGTGGTAAAATTATTGGATTAGCAAAATTTTTTAATTGTGTAGAAGCTAAAGACGTGCCGGATGATAACGTTTGGAAGAGCATGGAGGATGATGATGGTACATGTAAAACAAAGCATTATTGTTGGATGATTGATGATGTTAAAGTTTTAGATAATCCTATTAAAAGTAAAGGTTCTTCTGGAATTTGGAAGGTGGATGATTTAATTTCTAAACAGATATGGGAAAGTGTTGACAAAATTTAATCTAGATAAAGTTATTATTATTTTTATCGGTTGTTATTTTTATAAACTGTATTGAAAACAAAATTTCTTTTAATTAATTTTGAAGATGGATATATGTGAAAAATGAGTATAAAAATCACACAGAACCGTAATTACGGAATCATGGCGCTAAAATTTGACGGAATATTTATATTGGTATTAAGACAATTTATTATATGATGTATTACATTGAAAGGATTTACTTCGTTCGCTATTGCAATTATATTAGTGTCAAATGCTTGTCCTTTTTCTTCAGCACCCGATTATGCTAGTTTCAATTTAATAAAGTGAAACTATAAACATAAAATTAATTATACAAGTTAATGCGTTTAAATATTCCGAGTACAGTGAAGAGACTGAGATGTATTGGGTCGAATTCACTGCAATTTTCGACCAGAGAAGAAAAAAAGAGAAGCGTTCTCCTTCACAAATGTACGCCGTATTATCTGCAGAAATCGGCCTTAGTCCTGGTACATTGGCCAGTTTCTATCGACATCAAAGAATTCCAAGAAAGACATCAATAGATAAAATCATATCATGGATCGAGAAAGAGGGGAGGGAACCGAGAGTGTAGTTAGTAATAGCAGTAGTATTATCAAAATTACCAATAGGTAATATGGAGTAGCGGGAAGAAACTGCCATTATTGCATTGCAAACGTCTAGAGGTGGGCAGGCATATTTTATGCTTTATTCCTCCCTTGAAACATCTGCTACTCCAAACTTATTTTTTTCTCTAATGAATTACTTTACGAAAAAAATGTAATAAAAACTGTTTTATAAGATCAAAATAAGCATTGCACGTAACTTATTCTCGAGTTTTTTATTATTATTTTGCTTTTTGTGTTTTTTGTGTTACATATTACTTTCTCTGATTGAATAATAAACTAATTTTGAAACCTAATAGTTACAGTTTCTTTATTCAAACTCTCTATTTTAAACGCATCAAAATCTTTGGAGCATGACATTAAAATTTCCCACTTAATTTATTACACATTGCTGTAAAAATCTTCACAATAAATTAGCCAGATAATTTCATTTCCTATTTTAAGAATCCTCAAAGTTCGACAAATTCCTTCTAAAATTATATTGAAAGCAACAAAAGGAAATCTTGTTAAAATTAATTCATGATTCGCCTCAGAACCAGTGAAAGGTAATAATACATATCGGGGAACTATTATAGCGGATCAATTATTTCTTAAATAATTTTTTTGTGCAAATTTATCAAAATTTTTTTAAATAGAAATGTTTGAAATGTTTAAAAATATAATAATATTTTAATATAGTCTTTGTAACTGTTGTATCTCTGGCCAAATTCAACATCTATGCATTTTTAAGGGTTAGGACCTGAAATCTGATGTTGCTAAAGAGAAAAGTTTTAATTAATGATGTTATGACAAAATTATGGTTATATTTAAATTTTAGTAATTTTAAGCCATCATTTACATTACTTTTGGATTAAAAATCTTCAAATAATTTTAGCTCAATTCCAATCTCAAATTTAATTATAATTCAAACTGTTATCTATCTGATGAGGAACCTGACCAAAAAGATAACCCACCTGCTAAGGAGTCTACACCTGAAGCAGATGATAACTATAACATCTTAGAAGATATGCTATCTAACTCAGATTCTACAACTGTGGATCCAATTCCTGAGAAACAACTCAAGACTCCTGCAGAATCCTCTACATCTGCCACTAAGCCTAACCCAGAACCTAACCCAGAACCTAAAAAACATCCTTGGAAAGAAGCACAGGATACCGCATTCAATGAACTATTTAATGCAGTCAAAGAGTTATAGGCTGAGTATATAGACAGATAAGTATGATTGGGATATGCTTATACATGAAATAGAGGAGTTACCCGACTATGGCATAGAGGATTTACCTGAATACGGCATTACTTCTAACAAGTATTATATTAATTACAGAGTCATACTATGACTGAGATAAAGAGGATACTAAAAGTGCTATTAATGACTTATTGTAAGTGCTATTTAGGAATAATTTTATTTTTTTATACATATAAAAAGATATTACCTATTATTGAATACAAATCATATACACAAAAATGCGATACTCAAAAATTGCTCATGCTTTACCTACAAGACCAGATATCAAAGAACTACAGTATTCAGGTGCACAATTTTCCAGAGAAGCTATATCAGGAAATTTGTTTAGACATAATTTAATGTAATATTTCAGAGGTGGTATAAAATTTTGAAATATTACACTAAAAACTTAATTTGTGATCCATCTCCAAACCAGTAAAATCTACTAATACATTTTGGGAATTATTTTGCAAATTAATTTAGTGGGAAATTCAAATAAGAGCAATAGATATAGCACTCAGGAAATGTGAAATGAATTTACAAATTAGTAGAGAAAAGTAGTTTAAAAGAACTGGCATTCCAAAAGTATCAACTATTCAAAATTACTAGATACACCGCTCAATATAAGCAAAATATAGTACAATAAAGTTAGACAACCTGTGTTTAATAGCAGAAATAAATAATTTTAATACTTTTTTTTGTTTTTTCTTGTTTATAACCTTTAAATAAATTATTTATCAGCATATAAATAATATTTTAATAAAAAAATATCAATTTTGTGATTGTCCCACCTCTTGTATTAAATAATTATAGCATTTTTATAGTTCAGAATCCAGTGTTGCTAAAGAAAAAAATTTTTAACTAATCGTTCAATGTAAAATTTTTGATGGATCTTAATTCCTTAGGTTTTAAGCAATTGGTTACACTATTTTTCAGCCGAGTTGTAATACAAATTTGGCTGGTTACTATTTAAGTAATATCATCAATTTATATAATAACGTAACCTTAAATGGCAAGTATATGTTGATCAAACTTGTAATATCAATATTTGACAATACAAATTTATTATTCAATATACTCAGAACATTATTATATAACACTTAAAAAAAAAAAATTTGGGGCAAATCAGCTCAAAAGCCATTTAAGTGATAATTAATTTGTAAGACCAGTTTCCTGAAATTTATTAGTAGTTTTCACTGGTTCAGAGACAGAACACGCATTAATATTACAGAAGTTTACACTCTTAAATTTGAATAATTATAGTAATTTAATAATATCTTACTATTTACTGATCCAATTAAGACGATCTATAGCTAATTGGAATTAGCTCATCAAGACGAATAGAATGGTAGTAAAATTGCATCTCTACGTTCAATAAATGACAACTTTCTATTAATTTAAAACTTTATTGCATACTATAAAGTATTCTATTAAATGTAAATATGTGATTTTACTTATCTTAATGAGCTGATTCTAATGAGTTATAGATTGTCTTCAGTTAATTAGATCAGTAGATAGTGAGATATTATCAAATTACTATAATTATTCAAATTTAAGAGCGTAAACTTTTATAAAATTACATTTTTAGTATAATATTTTGAAATTTTACATCACCTCCAAAATATTACATTAAATTACGCTTAAACAAATTTCCTGATATAATATTATCTTTTATGTGATTTTGGTTGCCAAATTTTTTAATATATTGTAAATTTAAATTTGTCCAAATATTTTCTGCTGTATTCAAAATTATAAGGTTGTTCATTGTCATTTGCCAAATTACAGTTTATAATGTAAGCAAGTTCTGAGTTATTAGACTCAAGATATAATGATTAGTAAGAAGTTGATGTAGAAGATTTAAAGAAGGAATGTTCAGGTATTGAATAATTTAACAATTGTTTTAAGAGTTCATCAACATTATAATCAGTATTAGTTGTATCAGCTGTATTACTTAAATGTGTGTTTTTTACCATTACTAAAGTAAAATACTTTTGCAATTTGTTCTATTTAGTGTTCCGCACGAATCAAATTTCTCCTTTGAAATTCGATTCAATTCAGACTCAATTCAGACTCAATTCGACTTCCAAAAATTATTATCTCAAGATCTAGTGATCCAAATTCGATGATCTTTTTTGTAATCGATAAGTCTCGTTACCCTGATCAAAATAAAAAAATGATCATTGAAATCGGACTACTAGATCAAAAGTTATTCGCAAAATACGTTTTTATTACTCAGGAGCAATCAGGGTCACACCATGTCACAAATCGATTTGTGCGGAACACTAGTTCTATTATTAGAAATTAACAAAAAAAGGTAAGATATAAATTTTATAAATTAAAAATTAAATATCATTCTTATACTTTACTTCTAATCTAACATTGAGATTCTTATATGATTCATATAGAGACTTATAATGCTGAAGTTCAGTTAGATTATCCTGAAAAAATAAATAAAATTAAAATAAGATTACAGTTGTTCAGGAATAAAAAAAAGATGAAAAAAGGTGAATAAAGTTGTCTAGAGGCAAAAAAAAGTAGCAAAGCAGATAAAGACAAAAAAAAAAGCAAATAAAAAAGTAGACAAAGTTGTCCAAAAATGAAAAAAATGGACAAAGTTGTTCAAAGACGAAAAAAAAGTGGTCAAAGTTATCCAAAACTGAAAAATGAATAGAAAATTATTATATACCTTATCAATAAATGTAAAATTTGACAATGATTTCTCCAACTCAAAATATATATGACTTATTTTTTTTATATGACATTCTTACTCTATCTTATTTAAAAGTATACGAATCAATTTTTTATCTATCTTTGTTCAAATAAAAGAAAGTGCTGTTAAAATTAAGCTTTCATCATCATTTTTTGTATAATATTCATGCGGATAAAATAGTTTAATGAATTTATTTGTTATTTTTTTATTTATTGAATTTGTTATTATGTTGAGTTAAATAAGAGGTGGAAACAGGTTTTTTTTGATTGTTTATGAGAATATGTAAAAGTCTCTAGTATTTGTAAATAATGTTAGGACAAACTATACTATAAATACTGATCTATCGAGGTGAAATATGTTAATATTATCCCATGTGAAGTACTTGCTAAGAGCAGTGTTGTAATTGGGATGGGACATGTCCATGGACGGGACAGTTTGGGACAGTCCACGTCCTTGGACAAAGACTTGGTAATATCCGGGATATTGATATATATTTGATATATATTTTATTAAAAAATAAATATTAAAATTTATGGTTTTTATTGCAATTTAACAAATAACAATATTATTTAATTTAAAAGTATTTTATAATTCAATTAATAGCAAAACTTTATTATTAAAATGGTAATTCTAATTCTTTAAAAAGAGAATTTAAATCCCATTTGGCATTTGTATCAACTGCAGGATGAGTAATATTACTAACTGTTATTTCATTTACTTCATTAATTTCATCTTCTTCATTTTGAAATTTGAGAGTTTCTTCTTCTAACATTTCTGTCCATCCCTGTAAATAATTACCAAATTCTTTTTCTAAATCAGTTAAATGACTTAAATCTATCTCTTCATTATCAGATTCTTCTAAATCATTGGAATTTTCATTAGGACTTTCATTAGGACTTTCATGCGAATTTTCATTAGAATTTTCATTGGAATTTTCATCATTTAGTTATTCATTTCAACATCTGTTATTATACTAAGTGGAGTTGGAATAGAAGTATTAGACTTGACACGATATTTTCATGTAATATCTGCTCTTAATTTGCTCATATTAAGGGCCTTTGATGACTAAAAATTTATTAATATTAAAATATGTATATATAATGTATGTATAATTTCACAAAAATAATATTTACCATTAAGCGATTTTTCTGATTTGATTGCAAAAACCCCATACAACCCCAAAGACACTTAACAGAAGCTGCATTTATGCAAATTCCAAATAATTTATAAGCAACAAACCCTAATTCATCAGTGGAATCCTTTGCATAATACCAGTATCTCCAAATATCACCATTAAATTGCTTATATGTATTATTATCAAAAGGATATTTTTCCAAACAAAAATCATCAAATTCACGTAAAATACAAGTTGATTCTTTTCCAGATCATACTTGATAATAATAAATAAGCCATCTACCAAAAGTGGTATAATTAATATTCACATTATCTTTAAATTGTCTCATACGATATTCAGGATGTAATAAATATGATAACAAAAGAAGTGACTGTTCCCAGTCATTCCACCTTTTTTCTAATCAAAATAATATTTTTGCAGAAAGCTAAGTAACTTTATAATTATTCCAAAATTGTGCAAGATATGCAAGACTATGAATAACCTGAAATAAGCATGCTTTATCTTGTTAAAGAATGTTAAGAAACTTACAATAAGAATATAATATTTCTATAATTGTATTTATATTAGTCCAAAATGTAGTTGAATCAATAATTTCAAAAATTTTACGTGAAATAGTTGGAGTTTCTCCTGTCTTTCTTCAAGTTTAATTAAGAGATGGTTTGTAATTAATTGCAAATATCTTAAAAGTACAATAAAAAAATAATTAATAATTTAATTAATTAATTGCATTATTAATTAATGGTGTAAAATTTACCTGTAAAGCTTGTTGAATTCTCAAAACACTGTGCATACTTCATAATAACTGTTCCAACGAGTTTCGCCTGAAACTGCTAATGTATAATATTTTCCATAAGTAATTTTTTGTTGATCACGTAATTTTGCTATGAAGAACTTATTATTAGCATTTCTAAAGTAAGTTGTGAGCTTGATTGCATGATTCATTGATACTTTTAAATCAGTTAATTCCTTAAATACTTCGCCTATGCAAAGATTGAGTTGGTGTGCAAAATAAGGCAAAAAAATTATTTTTTTATTTGAAATCCTTAATTTTCGTCCAAGAGTATAAAAAATATACATATATTTAATAAAAACAATTTTATTATAATTAAATTACCTGGATGCAGCATATGTGCCCGCACTATCTGTTATAACAGCACAAACATTAATACTTTTTTTTCTAAATCAGCAATCATAGCTTCTGTTTTTTCTATCACTTCAAAATGTGTTTCCCTTTCTGAGCTAATATCAGCTGCTTTCCATACAAAAAGTCTTCCCTCTGACATCATTAAAACTACACCTAATAACTGTTTACTCTTCACATTTGTCCAGCCATTAAACATAAGTGTAATACCTACAGGATCTTCTCTTAATGCAATTTCCATTGCATCATCTGCTTCAGAAATAGTATCATTCAAAATTGTTTCCTCAAGAGTTTTACGATTAGAAAGTTTAAGGAAAGGACTAAGAAACTCAAATAGTTCTTTTGCTTCAGGATTATTAACCCAATGCAATGCCCATCCACAAGAAACTGTTAATCGAATTAATAATATATTAAATTTTTTTTTATCTTCTTTTGACAATGATCTAACAATAAAATTATCAAGTGGTCTATAAGAAACTTTTCTAGAAGAATCAGAAAAAGTGGAAGTTGTATTACTGAAATGCGAAGTTATAAAGAAATTGAAATCAGTATTAATTTTAAAAAAAAATATATACAGTAAAATATTTAATACTTATATGGTCATTTATTTTCTAATTCTTTTTCATTATTTTTTAATAATGAAAAAATTTCATCTCTTTTTTCAAGTGTTGTTACTGCGAGAAAATGAGTGCACTTTTTTCAAATATTGTACTATTCTATCTGTTTTATTTGGAAAACAAATTTGTTTTCCTTCCTCTTCTTCTAATACATCAATACAACATTTGCAGTACGTTTTAAGATTACTCTGATTGAGTTTTTCTTTAGTTTTAATAATATAATCGTTTGATAATTCTGATATTGGTGGCATTGTAAAAGACGAAAAGTTGTATTGTAGTGTAAAAAAATGATTTTTTAAAAGCTATGAATAATTAATTATAAAAATTTTATCAGTTATTAGATTTTATATTTTTTACAAAGTTCATTTGGTAGTTTTCATTAAACAACATCAATTAAAAAAAATTGTCTAATGATCTCATAAAATAATTACTCATTAAATGTAAAAAGAATGTAAGAATTAATATTTTTAATAAAAAAATAAAATGCTGAACTGTTTATTGTAAAAAGAAAAGAGATTTTTTTTTTAAAAAAAAAAATAATCGGTAAAAAAAGTTTGATCTTCATCCACGTGAGACAATTGGACATTCGGACACTGGACAGCCAGATAGCCGGACAGGAAAATTTTTTAAGTGGGACTTGTCCGATAGACAACTAATTGATTGGGATATAGTGGGATACAGACCATTGGATAATGTCCCAGAATGTTCCAGTCCAAATCATTTAAGCCAAACATTGTCCCACCACATCACTGGCTAAGGGTGACATATGCTTGATCAGAAAATATTACTGTCTAATGCAAATGTGACTTTCGATAGGATCAATCTTTGAATCTTGTAATAGTGAACATGAAGTAATTTGCAATAAAACTAAATGTGTCAACTATTATTCCCATTGACATTAAAATAATAGATATATTTATAAACATTAACATCTATTATTAATTTTCTAACAAAGAACACAACTCAGATATTCTGTTCAGATAGGTTTATATTTTTATGTTGGAAGTTACTCCTATGATACCATTACATTTATATTGATGGAAGGTATAATGTTAAAATCCAGGCTTTGCATTAACTTAATTGAGGCAATAGTTACCTTAATATTTTGTGTAGAGAAAAAAAAAGAATTTCTTAATTTTACATATAAAAAATATAAATAAAATATAATAATAGATAGTACCAGATACAAAAAAATAGCTTTTTTTTATATAAAATAAAAAATAAAAATAGAAAATGAAGATTAAATACAGTGTACAATTCTTCATAGCTTATGAATTTCTTCTTTAAGAAGATTACTTGATTATTTTTAAAATTTTAATTTTTGTTTCAATGTTTTGATCTGAATCTAAAAGTTATATATATCTTAATTTTTAATAGATAACCTTGGCTGGATCATCACCATCATTTCTTGTAATAACTGTGATTCCCTTGACAGTATATTCTTGAGTCAATTGCTCAGTAGAGTTGTAAACATAACAAAAAGTTACAAGTTTTATAAGCATTATTATTTTTTTGGATTTAGAATTTTTTATTTATTAAAGATATACGTAAATACAAGTAAATTTTTTCTTTTTTTTCAAGGTAAAAAACTTCTAAATTTCTTATTCTGTGTATGTGAATTTTATTTTTTCTCAAATTTAATAATAATATTCTTTTTGTACTATTCACTTTTTTCTCTAAAATTAAATAAGCAGAAGTAATTAATATACTGTACAAGTTATTTTCGTGTAAATAATTATGAAGAATTACAGATTATTTATATAGTAGTGGTCCGAACCGGTAAACCGCAATCCGTTGATCCGCCAGATATATCCGTTTAGCCGGATTGGAAATTTGTTAAACGGATAGGTTTCACCAGATCAGCGGATATTCACTGAATATCCGGCGGATATTATGATCAACTGATCAGATATGTTAAATGATGTAATAAAAGCTTTTTCCCACTCCCTTTTTAGTGTTTTTGTTCTGATTTTTCATTTTCTCTCGTGTTTTACGTGACAAAAATGTCTTTGCCACAATTTTCAAACTATATCCAAATAGATGAAAGTGAACAAGAAGAGTTATTACAACAAACACCACTAATAACCAATCAAAAATTGAGTGAAAAGCATATACAAAAAAGGAAGCAACGCGTTGAAAAAGAAGGTACTACTTTAACTAATAAAATACTATATTATTTTAAACATACTAAATATCTGGAATTATTTGTTAAAACAGAAGGTGAAAGTAGTACTGAGCCATTACAAAAACGAGGGAAAAAAGGAGGTTCAGAAGAGCGTAGTTGGATTTGGAATTATTATGAAAAACTTGTTGCAAAATCACCATATGTTCGAACAGTAAAGTGTCAGGTTGAAATTTATGGTAAAAATGGTTTACAGCCGTGTGGAAAAATAATGAATTCAAAGGATTATTCAACCAGTAACTATATTGTCCATTTAAATACCGTGCATGGTATTACTAAAGAAATGCATGACCGAAAAATGAAAGAGCAACAAGTAACACAACAACCACAAATTGACACTATGTTTCGCAAGATTATCTCTGATAATCCACAAAGAAAAGCACGACTTGATCAAAAATTTATTGGCATATTAGTAAAGGATCATCAACCGCTTAGTATTCGTGAAGATGAGGGATTCCTTGAGTTTATTTATGAACTTGATCCTTTATATCAACTACCAAGTGAAAAAAGAATACTTGAGTTACTTACAAATGGATATAATAATGTCAAAGACATTTTAGTTGATAAAATGGGTTCAGATATTATTAGTTGCTCTTTAACTACTGACTTGTGGACAGCCCGAAGCAGAATGGGGTATATTGGAATTACATGTGCATATATTGATAAACAGTTTAAGTTAAATGAAGCAATTCTTGCAATCAAATATGTACCATATCCTCATACTGGTGAAGCTATTGCTGAAGAAATTATGAGCATTTTAAGTGAATGGAAATTAACTGATAAAGTATTTACAATTACAACGGATAATGGTAGCAATATGGTAAAATCTGCACGATTAATTCCTGGGTTGATTAGAATACCTTGCACGGCACACACACTTCAATTGGTAATCGGAAAAGGCCTCTTACCAGCAGAAGTATTAATTGCAAGAGCAAAGCGGCTTATGTTATTTTTTACATCTCCAAAGCAAACAGAAAAACTTCTAGAAATTCAAAAAAATATGAATCAAGTTATTAGCGAGGTAAATGATATAAATTCCTGATCTTTAACAAATAATAATGAGTTTCAATAAATTTATTTATTTTAATTAATGAAAGTTGTACGAAAATTATTATTTTTTAACAAAAATTATTATATTTTTAACGAAGATTATTCTAATTTTAACGAAAATTATTATATTTTTAACGAAGATTATTCTAATTTTAACGAAAATTATTATATTTTAATGAAGATTATTCTAATTTAACGAAAATTATTATATTTTTAATGAAAATTATTCTAATTTTAATGAAAATTATTCTAATTATAACGAAAATATTATAATTATAACGAAAAATATTATAATTATAACGAAAAATATTATAATTATAACGAAAATATTATATTTTTAACAAAAATTATTAATGAAAATCATTTTTTTTAACAAAAATCATTTAACGAAATTCTTATTTATCAAAAATTATTTATTTAACGAAAATCATTAATTTAACAAAAATCATAACAAAAATCATTTATTTTATTTTTTTTAACAATAAACCATTTTATTCATTAATTAATAATAAATAATATATCAATTAATTTTAATGATAATTTTTTTAATTGTGATAACTAATTAATAAATCTATATTTAAATAGAATCTTCAAGAAAATGATCGATACCTTCGAGTTATTGCTGATGTGAAAACTCGTTGGAATTCGTCATATCTTGCTTGGAAGCGGTTAATTATAATAAAGGACTTTATTAATATTATGATAACAACACTTTGTATTGATTCAGATAAACAAGCAAAAAAAGATGGAAAACGGCTCAAAGATATCAATCTTACCGAAAATGAGTGGAATGCAATTAGTGAGTTGATTCCAATTCTTGAACCTTTTGCTAATGCAACTGAATTATTAGGTGGTAGCCAATATGCAACTGTAAGTTTTATGTACCCTGCAATTAATGTAATAACAAAAGGTGTAAAACCAAGTGATTCTAATTCTAATGAAGTGGAGGTTGTAGATTTTACTGAACCAAATACAGCATTTGATGATGACGTTGAATACGAAGATACAGAAGATGGGGATATTGCTAATAATCAATCAAAACAACGTAAGATCAAGATTAGTACACCACAAGATTGTAAAAATTTAATTTTAAAAGTCAAAAGTGCTTTATATGAATCCATTACTCACTATTGGAATATCCCAGCAGACTATGGATTAATTGCAACATTATTAGATCCTCGTTGCAAATCCTTATCCTTTATTTCCCCAGAACTTCACAGTGATATTCATTTGAAATTAAGATCAATTTATAATGAGATGAAATTAGAGTATAGCGAACAGGAAAAGGATTGTCATGAAGAATATCCAACAAATTCATTATTGGCAAGTATGTTCAGTAGAAGATATGAACGTGGTGATGAAATTACCGAATATCTAAGGATTGAGGAAATTGGTTTTTCTGAGTGTCCTTTTAATTGGTGGTCTAAGAATGAAAATCGATTTCCCATTTTATCAAAGATGGCACGTAAATACTTGGCAATTCCTGCAACTTCCACACCAAGTGAAAGACTATTTAGTGACGCTGGAAATCTTATGACAGTTCGACGTACCAGTCTTTCACCTTCAACATTTGAACACCTCCTTTTTTTAAAACGAAATTGGGATTTGGTTGGATCTATATTTGCTGAAAAATAAGTTCAGATATCTAAAAGTAATGTATGTATAAGTTAAATTATTGTTTTTTTTTTTAACTTTTTTTTAATTTAAAATTTATTTAATATAGAAAAATGGAAGAGTTACGCTCATGCTGATGATTAAAATATATTTAGCATGTATTTGAATACATAAAAATTTATGTACACAATTATTGCAATAAAATAAAAATAAAAAAATTATTTGTCATCGAAAAAAATTAAATTATAATTATTTATTTATCCGTTTTTAACCGCAGGTTATATCCGGTTATCTAAGGTTAAAAACGGATTTTTTAACCGGTTAAGAAATTTGTCAAACGGATATGATCCGTACGGATCAACGGATCACTGATTCGGACCACTATTATATAGTTAACATTATTATTAAAGAAGTGCAAAATAGAGTTAAACGTGAGTTTATGCGTAAGATGTTCAGAAATATTATGTAAATATCTCATGTGAAAGAGTTCATTATGTCATGATTTGATCATAGTATTCCATTTTTTCTTAATATAAACATCCAAGTAATTTGTGTAATCAAACATTACATAAAAAATTTATTTTTTCATTAAAAAACAGATTTTATTTTAATTTCTTACTTTTTTAGTTTTAATTAAATTTACTATTTATTAATTAAAAATTAAAAAATTTTTAAAAAAATTATAAATAAGCCGTGAATTCACAAGAAGAGGTGGGTAAGCCATTACTTTATAATTGATAAGGAGTAGTGTTCCAAAAAAAATCTGATCTAATTCGTATCTGCAGATCTGATCTGTGACAGATCAGATCAGATCATATATTTTATGATCCGTGATCTGATTCAAATCAAAAAAATTTGATCCATTTCAGATCAAATCAGATTGGATCAACAATTCATTAAAACAAATTAGATTAGATTGATTTGAACGGATCTGAATCAGATCTGATCCAAAACTATTGTGAAATAGTTTTTAATTAAAATAAAAAATATTTCACATTTTTTATTATAATTGTTAAAAAAATGTTGCGAAATGTTTTTTTTGATAAATTAAAAATAAAAAATATTTCACAACATTTTTTATTAAAATAGTTAAAAAACTGTTGCGAAACAGTTTTTTTTACTTTATATTACAAGTAAAAAACATTTTGCAACATTTTTTATTAAAATAGTTAAAAAACTGTTGCAAAATAGTTTATTTTCTTTTAAATTAAAAATAAAAAACGTTTTGCAATATTTTTTATTTAAAATTGTTAAAAAAATGTTGCGAAGCATTTTTTTAAATTTCAGATTCGGGTCAGATCAGATAAATCTGAATTGAATTCAGACTGAATCAAATCAAGTTTGTTTCAGATTTGGATCAGATCAGATCCAATTTTTTTTGATCTGAATTCAGATCGGATTGAATCCATTTATTTTTGTTACGAATTCAGATCAGATTGGATTCATCTCAAATCTGATCTGATCCAATCTGTTCAGAACACAATTAGGAGTAGGAGTAGGATTAGGATTAGGAGTAGGAGTAGGAGTAGGATTATTAAATAAATTATAGATTAAAATAATTTTACAACCATTTTTTTTCCAAATTCATCTAGTAAAATCTAACCAAAAAGAGTATACCCAGTAAGTGTTTTGATGATTTTTCAATACTATATCACAGAAATTATACCTTTTTTATTAAAAACACTACATGGTATAACACACACAAACTATACATAATAGGAAAAAATAGTAACTGTTTTTTATACTATGATAATGTAGCTATTCGTAACATTTAATGATTTAGGTGTGATAATAAAATACAATAATATCTACTATGTATAGTATAATATCGTCCACAATATTTTAACGTCTCCACATATTGGAATTAATCTGTAATTCCCTAATTTTGTTTTTATCTTTTTCAAAATTATTGCATGTGTAATAAATGCTAATCCATAATTTGTGTAATCTCTCATATCGATCAACAAAAAAATACTGTAATTACTTTATTTCTTTATCCTGAGAATGTTTATCCCAGATTGCTATCGGCATTACTTCTCAATTGGTACTAGTATGGTAAATATAACAAGTATCTCTATTTAGCAGAGCTCTTTCCACTACATGAAAATTTTTGGGAATGAAAATACCTGGAGAGTATCGCTTCACTTTGTGAACAATTATTTTTGTAATATTTTACAGTAGTGGCAGAAAAAACTGGCAGTAGAGATCATGTGGCAAAATTGATGATCTACGTCAAATCTAATTGGATAACACGAACCAATTTTTTGTTTATTTGTTTACCATGTTACACTGATCAGCTTATATAAATAAACTGGGCACCAGAGTTCCCCAGGTCCAGTATGACGTCACAATGATGCAAAAACTTCCCCTTAAAAAGCGCCGTAAACTTGTTAAGACGTTATAGCAAAATGGAACACGAAATGTAAATGAACTTCACAAAATTACAAAGCTCCCACTAAGGACATTATATCGGTGGACATCTCAGTTAAAAAAAACCAAGGATTTAAAACAGCGTTGTTGGCCAGGAAGGCCAAAAATTTTAAGTCCAAAAAAATGGCGTCACCTTGGTCTGCTTGCTCGTTCCCGTGCTGGTGCAACAAGCTTTGAAATTGCGGATACTCTCAACAACACTTACCCNCATGCTGATGATTAAAATATATTTAGCATGTATTTGAATACATAAAAATTTATGTATACAATTATTGCAATAAAATAAAAATAAAAAAATTATTTGTTATCGAAAAAAATTAAATTATAATTATTTATTTATCCGTTTTTAACCGCAGGTTATATCCAGTTATCTAAGGTTAAAAACGGATTTTTTAACCGGTTAAGAAATTTGTCAAACAGATATGATCCGTACGGATCAACAGATCACCGATTCGGACCACTAGGTTACCTATCAGTTAGTATCTTATTATATCACATGATATACATAACTTATAAATAGAGTATATTTTCTAATACGTTAAACTATTTTTAATCAATGAATAAACTATTTTTTTTTTAATTTTCTTTGCAATTTCTTTTATACACTTCAAAATAATAAACAGTCAAATTCACCAAAATGTTCTGCAATTATGTTTTTGATGCTTGAATCATGTTCAACTTAACTGCAGCAAATATAATATTAAATTATTTTGATATTTAGTTAGCATTAGTTATTATTTCTTATGTAAATTGGCTTGAGATTAGAGATCATAAGCTATCCTACCAGCTGGCAAAATGCATAAAATTTCTTTTATTTCACATAAGAATATCTTGCTAAAGTCATATTTAGCATAGGTTTAGTAATACATTGCTTTAATAGTATAACTACGAAGTTTATGATTCTCATTATATATTTTATATTTGTTTAATAGTTTCTGTATAATTATTTATTTTATAATAAATATTAAAAATCTATTTATATATAAAATTATTAATTAGTAATATTTTTGAATGTAAAATGGAAAATCACGACCATATATTGTTTATATTGTTCATTTGATTATTTTAGTGATTATTAATGATTGTTAGATGATCATTTAGTACTAGAAAATAGAAACTGTTGGAGGTTCAGAGTGAAAAAATTTTGTTATTTAATTACTTTTGCAGCATTGCGAGTAATAATTCATAAATATAAAATGTAATAATTGAATGTATGTATTAATAAAATTTGAATATTATTTTATCATTTGTAAATCATACTATTGTCACATGTTAATTATTAATAACAATTGAAAATTAGTAAAAATAAATCGTAAGCATAAATATCACCAATATTTATTCTAAATACGGCAATCTGGCATGATGATCATCATATGCAATGTTCAATTAACAAAAGTAAAATACAAACTACTATGGAGTTTCTCTATAGCATGCATAATAGATAATAAATTCATAAGCCGTGATATACTTCAAAAGCGTAAAGTTAAAGAGAATAAAACATCTAGTCAACATGAAACACGCCTTACAAAGTAATGTAAAATTACGCAGCAAAAAATAGCAAGGGAAAATACAAATATTGAAAAGAGAGAGGCATGTGGATCATATGACAAAGAATAAAAATACGTAAAATTAGCAACAGAAATGGACGAATAATGTGAAAAATGCCTTATTTACCACTGTGAACGAAGAAAATACCTGAAAATCATTCAAAATACAATGACCTAAGACTTGAATTCGCAATAACAAAATCTGTAGCAAAAGTCTCAAGATAGTGATACAGACAGCGCAGAAGGTAATGGCATAAAAGATGGTGCAGACACACATATTACCGATGCTGATGTACTTAATGAATTTGAGCAAGATCTTCTAAAGAAATTTTATAACAAAGTTAATAAATTTAAACATTCACTTTGCATAATGTGCAATGAAAGTTTTCTATCAATTGTAATTATAGGAGGAATATTGATATTGCCATCAAGAAAAACAGCCAAAAAATTTTTGAAAGAAAACAATATGAATCTAAGCGAAGTACCTGATGAACTTTGTGATCTCACAGGAGTTGAGGAAATATTAGTTGCACAAATATTTCCTATGATGTCAGTTTATAGACTTCGTGAAAAACAGCATGGATATCAAGAAAATGTTATCAACTTTTCTCAAAATGTCCAAGAATTTACTTTAAAGTTTCCTAGACATCCATCTTTATTAGATGTTCTTATCATATGTTATCAATCTGTGAGCAATGCAGAAGTATTTAGGAATTTCAAAGTTCATCATAATAAAGTCGCTCAAACATTAATTTGGTTAAAATAATATATTCATTATTACGCTAATGTAATCATTGATTATGAAATTCTCCAGTTTCTGCCAATTGATGGCACAATTGATGACTAACTTCAGGATATTAATGAAGATGTTGATTACAACAAAAATGAGGATGACATTATTATACATACTTTCATTCCACTTCCACCCTCAGCTAATTGGAAAGATACTGTTATTAGAAACACACTTGATTGAATACAAAATAAAAATCATCCTATAATGTGGCTACAAATAAATGGAAATCCTGTTAATAAATTCTAAACGTCAGGTTATATAGCATACACATTCCTAACCTTATACCCAACTGGAAGTGCAGATCTTCACACAAAACATATTAAAGATATAAAGCCTGCTGAGTATTTCAAGCACCTTCTTCAATATAAGAACAGAAGATTTATGTGTCATGCTCATTAGTATTGAATTCTCAAATGCGTTAGTGGACACTGCAAGAAGAAAAGGTATACGTTAAGTAAAATCTTACTGATGTGCAAATTACTGTTACAGATATTTAGGAAAGAATTATCTAAGGTAATAACTATATGGCCAATAAAATCATACGATTTGGAGAAGGTTTACGTAATTCTTGTCAACTTTGATATGCTCAATATAACAAATTAAAGGATATGATTAAGCAGATAAAACTGGATGGTTTAATCTTTTTTACACTTAGTACTAAGGATGTAGTATGTAATTAGTTATTACTACTTTGTGTCGAGGTAGTAAAAGTTGCAACCTATTACTACCTTAAGTCTAAAAAGTGTTGTATTAAAGTAGTAATATTACGGCTATAAAGGTAGTAATATTACGGTTATAAAAAAAAGGTAGTATTGTAATACTATTGTAATACATTGATTTTCTGATCTACACTGTACATATTTAAATATAAAAGTATGCACTACGCCATTACGTATTACACGTTTCTTTTTTTATTTGTTTTACATCACTTTACTTGTTTTATTTGTTAAGCACTACTTTAAAGTTTAAACTAATGGCAGAACCCTCTCAGCCACAAGGTGATATAGTAATTTTTAGTGATAATGAAATAAATAATCCAAAGGAAAAAAATTCTGGACGGCCTTTTACAGATATTTGGCAATATATAAAGAGAGGTAAAAGCCGTGGTAATGGTCATTATGAAGCAATATGCAGTTTTTGTAATAAAAAATGGAATAAAGGGAAACCGGCTAGTCTTAGAGCACATATTGCAAATCATTGTACTGGTACAAATATACCAGCTGATGTACGATCATATTTTATCCGAGTTGTAGCAAAAAAAAATGAAAACAAAAGAGAATATTATTTATCTGATAATGAAGCTGAAAGTAATGATCAAAATGCATTTAAAAAACAAAAAATAACAAAAAATGGAAAAAATAAAGCTTCTGCTTGTTCTGCTAAAATTAATGATCACTTTCAGAAAAAGGAAAAATTAAATAGTAATTGGATTAATGAAATTGATTGTGGACTTGTATGAGCGTTCATCTGTTGCGGTATTCTATTTTGGATCATAGAAAATCTCTTGATAATTAACTTATTGAAAAGTTTAAATGCAAATTATGATCCACCATCTCGTACACATTTAACGGAAACTCTTTTGGAAACTGAAGTTGCTAAAGTAAATGTTAGAGTTGATCGAATTATTGAAAGAAATGAAAATTTTACTATAGGTAAGTATTTTACAACGAATATTATATATATACTAGTATATATATTAAATTAAATTTATTTAAGCAATTATTTTTTAGCAATTGATGGGTGGACTGATCCTAAACAACAATCTATTTGGGGTTTTATGTTAATAATACCATCACGCGAAGAATATTTATATTCTTTGCAAAATTTCAGTTCAGAACATAATACAACTGAATTTTTAACAAATAAGATTGATAAAATGATCCAAAAAATTGAACCAAAAAAAATTGAAGCAATTGTTTCAGATAATGCTGCCAATATTTCAGCAGCTAGAAGAGCAATTTCTTTGAAATATCCAAATATTATGAATTTAAGGTGCATTGCGCACTGTTTTAATCTTATTTCTCAAAATATTATTAAAATTCCTTTTGCCGAAAAATTACTTCATCACTGCAATATAGTTGTCACATTTTTTAAAGCATCGCATATTGCAGCTAGAGATGGGCATATAACGGTTATATATGTTATATAACGGTTATATAACATATATAACATTATATAACGGTTATATTCATAAATTTGTTAATTTGACTATTTTAATCAGTAAATATAAAAGATAAAGTAAAGATTAAACTATTACAATCAAAATTAACATTATTAACTATACATTTAAATGACTTTTATAATTAAAATTACTTAAAATTACAAATTAAAAAATTAAAAATTTATTATACTTTTTAAAATTAAATAAACTCTATTCCAAAACACCTAGAAAATAAAACTTTTAATTAAAAAGATTTAAATAAATCAAATTTTATAAAAATTAAGCCAGTAGTTAATTAGAAATTAACTGTTAAAAATGATAAATAATTGTTTTTTATATATAAATAATATTTTTTAAATACAGATATGTGATTATTATCATATTTTTTATATATTTTCACTTTTTTTCACATTATTTATATGTATTTTTATATGATTTACAAGTTTATTTAAGGCACCAAAAAAGGTTATAAATCCAAAATTTGGTTTTATCTATATAAAATAAGAAAAAAAATCAAAAAAGTTAATTTTTCTTAAAATTTACTTTTAAAACTTATTTTAATATTTTAAGTAAACTTCATTGTAAAGTATATAAAAATATATACAATTTTTGATTTTAAAAGTTATATTATTGATAATTAAAATTTATTATATAATTATATAATATTTAATATAAAAAATTTATTTATTAATAAAATGTTTAATACATAAAAAATATAAAATATATAAAATTTTTAATAAAATAAATAAATAAACTATAACCTTATATAATATAAAATTTATATTATAAATATTTAATGTTCAATATTACTTTCTTCAGATTCTTCAATTACTATAATTTCATCTAAATTTTCTGATTCTTCTTCATTTATATTATCATCATTTAATTTTTGATTATTAGCTAAACGAAGATTAGAATATACAGATACTAATTTAAAAGTTCTTTCATTTGTTAATCTATTTCTTCTTATATTTTGAATAAATCCAAAATTTGACCAATTTCTTTCTGAAGCAGCATTTGATGCTGGAATTGACATTAATTTTACTGCAAATTTACTAAGAACTGGTACTTCTTGTTGAAATCCATTCCACCAATCAATTGGATTATTTATTGCTTCTAATTTCCAAAATATTGAAGAACTAAATGGT
>QZLH01000099.1:0-45551 GCA_003833135.1 Oehlia diaphana | reverse complement strand
ACTATAATTTCATCTAAATTTTCTGATTCTTCTTCATTTATATTATCATCATTTAATTTTTGATTATTAGCTAAACGAAGATTAGAATATACAGATACTAATTTAAAAGTTCTTTAACTTTTTAGCAAAATTTGGGTTATCCTAAAGAAGAATACAAGCAACTTTTCACTCAATTTAAGCATTTTGACTAAAGAATAAAACCTTATGATCTGAATTATATATTGAATTTAGATATACCTGAACTTTAGTGAAATTCTATAAGATTAAAAAAATGCTATATATGAGATCTTGCACTTTGATTATTTGGTATTAGTCCTTCATAAACAAGCTGTAAATGAAATTTTTCTATGTTTAAATGGATGATTGGAGATAGACATGTAAGACTTATTGTTAAAAATATATTAAAATTTGTTCTTATTACCTAGCAAGTATTAAAAATAAACTGTTATATTATAGAAAAGATTTGAGTAGTGCAGAATTAAAAGAAATTGCTAATATTTTCATGGTTAATAATATTATTTTTTTAAATGATAAAGATGATGACATTACTAATAATATATTATTAAAAGAAAGAAGAGCCTGAGAAATGGAAATATAATCATATAGTAATTTAGTATTGAAAGATTTTATTGATCTTTCACAATCATTTGATAATATGAAAACTGTAGATTTAAAAAATAATAATAATATAGATGAAAGAAATGGGAATATGGATTTTGATCCTATTGCTTTGGTTAATGATATTTTGGAAACTAATCAGTAATTACTAATCAGTAATCACTAGTATTGTATTAATCATAAATCATAATAATAAATAATAAACATTATAATGATAAATAGTAAAATTTATGTCAATTTTTTAGTTATACTGTATTATATGTTACAAGTCATTATCTTAGAAATTATATCAAATATACTCTAAATTACATCTAACATACATCTATGATGTGACATAACTTAATGTTATGTCATATCATTAAGTTTGCATCCTTAGTAACCACACTAAATTCTAATATAAATCACAAAACAAAATTATATAAATTTCATAATTCCATATACAGTCACTACTGGATATAACAAACCTTCCATTTTAGAGGATTTAGTTCAGTATAGAGTGAATTCGTTATATAATATACCGAACTCCAGTAATTTTGGCCAAATTTATAGTGCCAGCCAGAATTATAATTTCGTTTAATATAAATTTTCTACATAATTACTGATAATTTTGGCCAGCGCTATAAATTTGGCCTGAGTTAATACAAAGTTACATAACTGTTCATTATAAAAACTAAAAAATAATATATGATTTATATATCTGGGCTGTAAGGTAGGTTCAGTATACAGTATAAAGCATTTTATTATGGCAATTCGGTATAACCAGTGTAATTAATTATAGAAAATTTAGTTCTGGGAATTTTGTTTCATATAACAAGTTTTCAGTATATATAGGTTTATTATAACCAGGGGTAACTATAGGCTGATTTGTTCACTTTGCATTAAAAAGAATTATTGAATTGTTTTTCACAATTTTCATTACTCAAAATTGTTTTGTAATACCAAAAAATTATCTGATTGATGATCACTTGACTAAATAATAAGTTGAACAAAAATTTACATTTGCAAAACTTAAATTATTAAATGTAAAAGAGACGTGAAAAACCCCATTTCACTAATAAAAAACCCATTTCTTATTTATATGGAATTTTAACATATATTATTAAAAAGTAAGTATATTTTAATAAAATATAAAGTAAAATAAAAGTTTATATAGTCTTAGTAGCTATAAATGTTTATAAAAGTATAATAAAAACATCATATAAAAGATGGTATCATAATAAATATTTTCGAACAATAATTTTTTTGTCAGAATTTGTATTACCATCTTTAGATGCAAATATATCAAGATCCACTGATCTGTTTTCTATAAGTTTAGGCTCGTTGGAAAGCCCTTGTTCTGGACTTTATGGACGAAAAATGAGCTCACCGATTGAATCATTAGATCCGGAGATATTTACGTTTAAAGTTGAGGTACGAACTTTTTAACATGCTTAAATACAAAATATCTTGGGATTCACTGATCCGTATTTTATAAATTTAGGCTCTTTGGAAAGCCCTTGATCTGGACTATATGAGCGAAAAAGAGCTTGCCGATTAGATCATTGGATCTGGAGATATTTACGTTTAAAGTTGAGATACGAATCTTTAACGTAAATAGTAAGTGCTAAGAATTATATTAATTTAAAAGAAATATTATTTACCTAATTATAGTAAAATAACATTAAATAAATTTTTTAATATTCAACTCCAATTTACTATATATTATATAGTATTTTGTATAATATTTTGTATGATAAAAATGTAACAAAATCAATATTTTTAATTAGCCTATATGCTAAAACATTTTTTTCATAAAATTCTAACAAAAATTTCAAATCATTAGTAAGACCAGTGGGAAGTTAACAGGACATTTTTATGTGTTTTAAAAAATAAAATTGTTAAAAAAAATGTGGCGGTTGAAGAAAAAAAAGTTCTGATTTCTGATTTGCAATTGTGTTTCATGTGATTATTCATTACTCACTATTTTTTAGTGATTAATGCTGAAATCCTTAAAGGTGATTATGAACCTTCATACAATATTTTAAAATCTCAAATAATTATTATATTATCATACTGTAATATAAGAAAGAACTCTCATTAAACTTTTAATCAAATAAATTATATAGATCTATAATTTTAATGTATTTTCATAACACCTGCTGTTCCGCTGCTCTGCCCACTAAAAATTATAAGAAAAAAATTCTCTTAAAATGTAGAGAAATTCCAAAAATTTCATATCTTCTTTTATGAGACACTTACACGGAAACCTTCCCTACGAAAAAAGAATGTCCGGAATTTGTCACTAAAACTGTTCAGAAATTGTCCAGTATATCCATAAAATGTCTGAAAAATGTCCGAAATTATGAAAAAATATGGTGTCCAGAATTTTTTGAAGTCCGAAATTTGTCCAGACATGGACAAATTTCGGATGGACAAAACTGGACAAATTCTGGACACAAAAATCCTGGACACATTTTGGACAATCTCTGGACAAAAAAAAACCGGACAAATTCTGGTAGTTAGACAAGAAAAAATTCCAGGCAAATTCTGGATAATAAAAAATCAAAAAATGTAAAAAGCAAAAAACTGGTATTTAAAACCTTTGCGTGTATACTAAGTAAACTTAAAGAGCAAGCAAAAATACTATCTATGATGTTAATTTAAATTGCTATAAACAGTTACAGTTAGGTATTGTATAAAGGAATATATCATTGATATCATGACTTGCCGATCATTTCAGAGAAAATATTTTTTCCGGACAAATTCCAAATCCGGACAAATTTAGGACAAAATCAATGTCCGGAAAATGTTCCAAATCTTGCACGTTTTCGTATGTTTTCAGGACACTCATTTTGTCCGGAATTTGTACAATTATATTCCAGACAATTTCAGGATATTTTCTGGACGCATTTTTTTCCTAGGGCTTTAATAAAAAGCGAAAAGTATATTCAAGCCTCGTGGAAAATTATGGCTCAAATTAGAAGATAAAAAAAAAAAATTTATCGATCTGCAAATTCACCTGATGTGCTACATAAAAAAATTTGATAATTTAAACATAAATAATATTTAATAAAAAAAAATAAAAAAATAAAAAATTTAAAAAGGATAAAACTTCTTGGCATGATTGCAATAATAAACATAATGGTAGGAATGAATTGCAAACTGAATTTCATTTTTTTTATATTTACAACAATATAAACATATGAGTCTTTTTTTTATTCAATATAACTAAATTATAATAACCAATGGAATAAAAATGATAAATTGTAAATTTTATTTACGCCAAATTGGCCTTTTTTTTCTGAAGATTTTAGGTTTAGTTTTCCAAATTGGTTATGTACAATAATAAAGAAGGATCTTTTTTATTGATTTTATTTGTGGCACATTATAATGAAGTGGGATATATATGTTGTGCGTCAGTTGCCGATTTGCGTCAGATGACGCCAGCCTGGGCCAGCCGTATGATGGATTCATGATCCACGAGTCAATTTCAAGGGATCTGCAGAAAATGGCGTCAAATAATTTATTTTTCTTTCTAGAATATTCAAATATTTATTATATTGATATTGGTAATATCAGATATGGTAAACATAAATCATCAAATGGTCCGGAATTTCTAAGAATAAAATAATATTTAAATTGATAAACAAAACAAAAAATATTAAGTGAATAAAAAATACGCAGATCACGGCTTAATTTAAAATAATGTAAATAATTAGGATCTACATTTATTATTCTTTTCCTTTGTTTCAGCCAAACGATACGAAAGTAAGTCGCGTAAAAAAATAACGAAAATAATGACCAAAAAAAATAATAAAATTGTAATTAAGATTTACACAAAAACGAAAGTACGCGGTGAACGGTAAACACCGGTTTTATGTTGATATTGGTAATTTATATAAATTGTGTTGTATGTATTAAATGAATGATATGTGCTTAAAAAAAAGCTGCGAAAAAAAAAATTAGAATTAATATAAAAATGTGACTCAGGAAACTCAGGGTTGACTCAGGTTTCAGGAACGAACGATTAAGCATATAAATCACCTGAACCGGCATTATACATTTATACACATCACCTGATTAGGCAAAGTTAACAAATAATAAGGCATATTAAAAAAGAAAAAGGCGGCTCAATGTTTCAAATTTTCTCACCTTTTTTTTCCTAATTTGTAAAGTTCGGACCAATAAGTATTTTAAGATAATCCTCGATAAAATTCACATCTTAGCCTTCAAACCCTTCAAACGCAATTTTTTTTATAAAGAAACCGACATGAAAAAAAGCAGGACATCCATTGCTAAAAAATTTTTGAAAACTAGATTTCATCAATTATTCATAGAAATTTTTAATTAAAATAATAAATATATAATTTTGTCATCATCTTTTAAAAAAAAACCCCCTTTTCTTTTCTTTCCAAAGAATCAATAATAATACTTGATAAACAAGAAATTCCAAAATGTACCTAATTAAAAACTCTAAAAATAATGAACGAATTAAAAAATGAACGAAACCGAAACAAAATAAAAATAAAAATAAAAATAAAAAATATATATCCATTATATTCTTATTATATTCATCTATTATATTTTAATTTAATTTTTTTTTTTTACTCTATTTGTTTACTATATTTGGTAATGTTTTTTTCATACAAAATTTTTATCGTTTATTATCAAAAAGAAAAAAAAAATCCGGAATAAAGATTTTTTGTTTAGGAAAAATTTTTTATTCAACATCAGTTATAGCGCCTCATTTAAAAACTTTTTTTAATGATTAATTGAAAACTTTTAGAAAATTTTTTCAATTGATAAAATTGGAATATATATGATGTATTTGATGTATTTACAGTTTATGTTGTATGCGTTCATTTTGTGATAAAACAATAATACCGAAGTTCTTTATCCGAATCACTTAAATAGGATAATTTGTTTATATTTATTCACTGATATTGTAAAAATATATAAATTATTTAGGGGTTAAATTTTACGTATTATTATATGTGAGGTGGAAATTACCGAAAGAAAATAATAATAGAATGTTTAGAATAAACACAATCGATTATATCTGTTTAATAATCCACTTAAAATTATTTATTATTATTATTTTACTGTATATAATATATATATAAAAAATCCTTTTTATTGTATACAAAAAAAAAAAAAAATAATAATTTTTTTTCATTTAATGTTTACGTTACATTATGCATAAGTTATAGGGAAAGTCTTAATTTTTTTTAAGCAACTTTTAAACAAAAAATTTTATATACTGTATATAAAAAAAAAAAAGTTATAATTTAAAATTAGAACTTTATAATATAAAAAAAATATATATATATATTTTTAACCAACACAAAATACAAACAAATCAATTTTTTTCCCCTAAATAGTAGTGGCGGAAAATAATTGGAATTTATATTGCTTAATTTTTTTCTCTTTTAGTTATGGCATATTGATTCATATTGAATAAGTCATCATGCATTAAATTATGGAACAATACTATCTGCTATCTTTCACAACATTATGATAATTTTAGGCTATAATTGTAATTCACATGTCATATAATTCAACTAGTAATATTTTATTACATAATTTCTAAAATAATGTATCACATTAAATGATGAGCCAAAAAATTAAACTTTAAATTATTTTAGTTAGTTTATCTTGGACAATTAATTATAGTAAAATGTTTCGGGTGAGACAACCACCGGGCGTCGGGTATTGAAAAATATGCGCAAACAAAAACCTAACTCACTCTTTTACAGATAAAATAGAAATTTCTTTTTTTTCGCACAATGACATACATAAGTAATTTATTTTATTTTATTTTATTTTTTTTTCGCGCTTAGTCATAAATTACTAACTTCAAATTATTTTTATTTATAATTTATATCATTTTGTACATCAACAATATTGACGCTACAGGAGAAAAAAAAAAATCATTTTATAAAAGTAATAGTCTAAAACTTACTACTAAGAAAATATTATGCGTAAAAAAATAAAAAGAAAAAAAAATATTTCAAAGTTCTGTGTTTGTGAAGTTTTTTAATATTTACTTGTCACCAAAGCTAATCTTTAAATGAATTGAGTGAGAGAAAATGATAAATTTTGACAAAAAAAAAATTTCACAAATTAGGAAATTTAAATAGAAAACATTTATTTTTTTTTATGGAATGTAATAAACAAACATCGGTTCGGACCGAAAAAAAATAAAACATGATTGGCTGTCACGTGTCGATCTGAGGTGAAACACCAAAATGGATTGATCGAACAGGGCTACTATTTTGGTTAATTGGCGTCATTAAACCCTTGACATTTCAATTTTTTTGCTTCTTTATTTATCATTACCTGCACACAAATACCAATAGATAGAGAGAGAAAAAAATATTATTCCATTTTAATACCTAATTGTATGTCCTTCAATTCATTTGACCAAATGTAATTGCTTATTTTTCTTTTTGATAATGAAAAAAAATTTAGAGATATTGTAAATAAACCGTAAAAAAAATTATTATTTTAGGTGCATCAAAAAAAAAAAAAAAAATTAATTTTACAGATGAACCCGTAATTGGAAAGAAATAATTTTTCTTTAATATACGCGAAACATCAAACAATCAAACTTTTTTTCGTTTTTTATAATAGAAACAAGGAACAAGAATTCTGCAGTTATAATGCCGGGTACAAAACAAAAATGTAATTATACCAACGAAAACAGGTTTTAGAACAGGGCAATTTTTAAATGTCGATCTATCTAATCCCCTAAAAAAATTTCTAATAAAAGTAAATTGGCGTGTATGCCTATGAGAATTTAAGAAATGCGTTACTAATTTAAAAAAAAAAAAAATAATATGCACCCCCGTACCTAATTAAAAGCTGATTAATAATTGTAAATTAAAAAAAGTTTAAAAAAAAATTTATATTTTATTTATTTATTTATTTATTTATTTTATTTATTCATTTATATATATCAGATATATATTTTATTTATTTATTAACTAAATTCAAATTAACATTAGAAAATTGTTCGAATGTCAATAATAATTCATTTTATTAAATTAAATTTATCTTTTTATATTTTTTATATACAATGGTGTACTAAAATATATATAATTTATAATTTAGTGGAATTTATTACATGTTAGTGGTACAAAAAAAGGTTTACTTAACCAATAAAAATTTTTTTCTCCCACTTTCATGTTTGTTTTGATTATCGGATTATTTTTATTTTTTTTTTTATTTGACGTACTATATGTACATAGCATAATTGAGAAGATCGGAGTGACGATTTATACTTTCTTTTCGAGGAATTTTTCTTGTTTTCCTATAAAGTTTTTATTCAATATTTTATCATTTTAATTATTTTAGTTAGTTTATTAGTAAAATTTTAAATTTTTAACCAATTAATTATCATAAATGTCAATATCAAAATAAAGAAATCAAATTTAACCGTTTCAGGTGCACTAATCCAGGCATCGGTATTGGGCTGGTATTGAAAAATATGCGTAAGAAGATGTAAACAAAAAAACAACCAAAATAAATTTTTTTTTTTTTTCGCGTCTAGTCACAAATATTGATTTATTACTTGAACATCAAATACTTTATTTATAATACCATAATTGTAGATATATATATATATATTAAATATAATTTTTCATCATGAAAGAAAAAAAAATGTTATCGATAAGATCATTTGTTGGAATTTGAATTTATTCTAGGTCAATTCTGAGTCAATTTCTTTAATTGGGATTTGAGATTGCATGCAGTTTAATTAATAATTAATATAACAGCTAACTTTTTCGATTTCTGACTATTCCCTTTTTGGTGAAATTAGGATCGACTATTCCATTATAAAATGATGACACGCTCAAAAAGAAAAAAAAGAGTTCTTTTTTCCGGTTTATCAATTATATAATGTACACAGCTTTAATTTGAAAGGTTACAAAGAAAACAATTTTAGATTGATAATTACCAATTAGAACCAAAAAAAGTATCTTCTGTTCGTGAGACTACAATTCCGAGTATTAAAGTTTATAAATAATGGTTATTTTACAGGTATTATAATCTGTATTTAACCTATTACTATATATTATTTATTTATTTTTTTTTAAAATAAAGTTCAACGGATATGTCCTTATCATATTTAAGTTGTTCTTTATCTGGAATAAAAGAATTACTTTACTTTTGTGATATAAATATTTTTTGCCTGTAGATATTTACATAAAAAAAGTACTAGAATATTATCCGAAGGACTGAACCCTTTTTTTATATTTATAATATAAAATTTTTTTTTTTTATACGATCAATGATCTAGTAAAAAGTGAGGAAACGCCAAGGATCAGAAAAAAATAATATAAATAACCCTCTTTGGTGTCTAACGCAGATATTCAAAAATTCCTTTTATTTTTTATTTTCCTGATTTCATGAATTTTTATTACCAAATTATTTTTTAAAAGACTCTTTTTTATATGATATATATTTATGTAAAAATATATTATAAAAAAAAAGAGTGCAAGATTATTTTTGATTCAGTTCTCACCTTAAAGAAAAAAAAAAAAATTTAATAAACTATTTCGAGAGAACACTTCTAAATTTATTTCAAAAATTTTTAAAAAATATATAATTTTTACAATGGATACTAATGAACCAACAAATCGGGAACGTGCTCCTACATGTGATAACTTAAACCCTTCTTGCGATACAACTTCTAATAATCCTTCGTCCTACGCTAGTTTTGCTATTCGTAGACGCCGTAATCAACGACGTTTAAGACATATTACAATTAATATGTATATATGGAACCGCATAAGGCGATTGCCTATGCAGAACACAAACAATTTGTTTACAGATCAATTATTTAATAGTTCATCATTCCCCTAAAGGATGATCTAATCGCTAAATCGCAAGATTAAATATCGTTGGCAAATGGCAAATCTACCCACTTTCGAAGTATCGATCTAATAATATTAACGGCAAATTTTCTGCAAAAAATACGTAAAATGGCAAAAACGGCAGCTGAACCTGTATGATAATTCATTCGTTATTATTTCGTAACAAATATTATGTTATTTCTTTTTTCAATTAATTTACCCTTTATTCAAACAAATTATTCAAAATTTTTACTATCGTATTTTCTATTTTGCTTTTGGGCGAAATATTTTTATACTACTATTATTAATACGAATTGTTTGTATAAGTATATATATGTTAAAACTGAAATTCAGTTATTTTATTTTTTTCTCTCGATACATTCAGTTTTATCATTACTCACTTTAATGTTGACATTATTTTCACTAAATATTGTTTTATATATGAAATTCCTTTTTTTTATAGCTTATCAAGTATTAAACATTTATTTTAGAATTATTTAAAATATTTTTTATATTCTATAATCTTCTCGTGTTATATCTAGTACGGCGTAAAGTGTGTTTTGCGTTTTTATTTATTCATTTATTCATTCATTTATTTTTGGAGCTATAAAAAAAAAATTATTAACTTATATAATATATATGAAAATTTTTTATTAAACTATTTATGATAAAAACTATTTACCATAGATTTTATTAAATTTGTTAATTTATTAAGAATTCCACTATTCTCAAACATAATAGTGAAGTTCTTGTCTATTATCAGAACTCGAGAGTATAGAACATTTATAATAAGAATTTAAGAATGTTGTGAAAGATATGTATAATCACCTTGTTAATTGAGAATTTAAGGAAAAATTGTTTTCTGGTATTGATAATGTAATAGGAGATATCTGAAATGATGTTGTTATAGCTTTTGGTAGTTAAAAGACAGCAAATAAATTTGATAAATTGAATTATTAATTCTAAAAATTCTGATTGGTCAATTTTTAAGGAGATCACATGACCTCTTTTTTTAACGCACAAAGTTGACAAAAAATTTATTGTTTAAAATTTTATATCAATGTATTCCTCCTGACTATCAATAAAATAAAATAAATAAATAAATAAATAAATTGTTTAAAAATTTTATTCTTTTACAAATTACAATATAAAGTCAATTCCCTTAACTATTGCTGTTTCAATTAATTGTGGGTTAAGAATTCAAGTAAAGTGGGAGGCTCTGAATTATTATTGGATTCAAAAATATTAATATCATCAATTATTCTCGCTGATATTTCACCTAAATCATTCATAAGTTCATCCACATCCATATTCCATATTATCTTCATCTGATACATCATCATCATTAATATCATTTAATTCATTATAAATATTCAAAGAGCCTTTGGTTTCTTTAGACTTATTGATAAAAGATTTTTCTTTCGTATACCATATTATTCGTGCCATTTTGTTGATGATAAGCGGTTACGATGTTCTGTATGTATATTACCCATAAGTGACCACACCCTTTCTGAAGTTGCTGAGTTTGGTGGATTTGAGAAAAGTCTACATGCAAATTCTGCCAAATTTTTGTGCTTTGAAGTAGGAAAGTTCGCCAATATCTCAGTAGAGTTTTTGTAAGCTTTGAATTATTTAAAGATTCTGCCTGAAAAGAACCTTCCTGATTCTGATAATCCAACCATTCATCTACAAATGCATTGTTATTTTTTTCCAGATACAGTGTACAAAATAAGGAGTAAGCAATTTCTTGAATTTGTCAGACTTATTCCTTCTTCATGATGACATGGATGCAAAAACCAAAAATTGGACTATAAATTTTTTCCACCTATTATTAATTTCATTAGCCATTAAAGTTTTAAACTCACTTTCACTAGAAAGTAATTTTTCAATAATTCCTCTTAACCACGCCCATGATGCTGCAACTTGCCCAAGAGTAGCTTGTTCAGATTCTAAAATCATAATAATATGATCACAGGGCCTAAATAGAGCATAAAATGCTTTAAGCTTTTCCCAAAATCGGCATTCTCTATAGCTTTAATTACTTGTCTTTTATCCGTTTGTAATCAAAAGATCAGAATGGGTAATTGCCATAACCTAATAAGAAAACAGTACAAATTATTAAAATTTATAATAAGCATATTTTTCATAAATATTATACTTACTCTTATAAATTCTTTTAGTGATAAAATAAATGGTTTCTGCTGCTTTAGAAAAAGTTACCCAACGCGTAATACATGGATTCTGTGATAATTCTTGCAAATTTGCCAAAGCTAGATTTGAATTTCGAAATAGTTGATGACAATTAAAAGCATTTTGATAATAGGTTCAAAGATTGAAGAGGTTAAGATTTTTTTGACAAGTAGATTTGTTTGATGAGCCTTTATTGAAGTATATAATTAATATTTAATTAAAATTTAAATACAGTCAAATATAAAAATCAACTTACTTCACGCATAAGACATTGTGCTTTAGCAATATCTAGTCCATTATCAGATACAAATCCTATCCATTAATCTGTCCCGAATTCCATCTCAAACTCCTTGTAAGCCTTAAACATAATATTTACAGTATGATGAACATTTGCCGTTTTTCATTAGTAATAATAAAATTAACCATGCTCTATTTAGATATATATGTCCATCCATCTCCTGATAAAGTCAGCTTTGGCAAATGTTTGTATTTAACGATCTACTTCTTTATGAACTTTTCGGTGCTGATCCATTTTCTTGATGGGAGATTGTATGAAGGTATTTTAAACAACTTGATAACTTAGGGTGTCTACAAACGAAAAAGGAACATTTACTGAAAGCAGTGCGCGTAATATTTGTTGATGTATTGCTGTCATTTCGTTGGAAGGGATACTCTTATCCACAAAAGATTCCATAGTTTTCTGCATATTATGATGAGTTACGTTTTCATCTGAGTAAAATAGTAAAAATGTAAATTTATTGGTTTTTTCATATTTAATTAGAAACATTATTAATTAATTACCATTATCATCGTCACTTAATTCAGCTTCAACACGTTTATTTTTTTTTTTTTTGTCTTATTATATATTATCTGAGTCATAAAGAATATTACGAAGTTCTTCACTAATATTAGAGCACTCTTCTTTGAGATGTTTTAACATATTAGAAAGTACACTACCATTTTTCCGAAACAATATCTACACTGTGCTTCATAGTGAGAGCTATTAAGAAATTGACCTTCAATAAAGTGAAGCAAAATTGGATTTTTTTTTTCTGCCTTGTCTCTTTTTTGGTGGCATTTCGGTTAGTTGAATAAAGTACAAGTAAAACACGAACGCGAATACGCGATTAATGAAATTCGGAAACTTGTTTATCGGTTCATGTGATCTTCAGCCAATCATCATTATTAACAATTGTTAATGATTTATTAACTACTTTATAATAATTACTTTATTAATATACGCCTCGGTTAATTTCTATTTAGGAATGGGTTATTTTTAGCAAATAAATCTGTTTGCTAATTAAAAATTTAGGATCATGGGTGTCTGCAATATTATATATTAATGCTAATAAAATAAATAATAGAATAATAAAATAAAGTAATAAAAAAGTAATTTTAAGTTTTTTTAACTTTTACCTTTAAAATTATCTTTATAGGTAAAAAAACTACAAAAGGAAAAAGTTTTTAAAAAAATCAAAATATTGTCTATACTTTTAGTTAAATGAGTTGTAATTTTTTTTTGTCAGGATAAAAAATAAAAAATCAATCTGCAAATTCACCTGATATGAAATCCGTGCATGCTGTAAAGGAAAAAAATTTAAATATAAATTACTAATGAGAATAAAAATGGTAAATAGCGCCACACTAATAATTTGTCTCACAATATTAATCCAGGCAATATGATGATATAGGTTTAACAAATAATATCTTTTTTATTGGTAGCACATTATAGATTTCTTATTTGTACTAAAAAAAAGGTTTTCGCGGGTTGTGTTGAATCCAAACTATAATGCATATATATATAATATATACGTTATAAAGAAGCAATTATGAGTCATAATTAAATATGAAAACTATATTGTAATTATCGTACAATGAAAAGATGAAAGGAATAACTGATAAAATTTTGATATTCTACTTTTGGCGAACTCCGGTTTTTACGTTGATATTGACATTTTAAATAAATAGAATTTTCTCCTTATGTTATATGTATGTGTTTAAAAAAAGCATTGCGAAAAAAATATGATTAATATAAAAATGTGATTCAGAGACTGACTCAGAAATCACTTAAATATTATACAGTCATCACTTAAAGATGGTTCAATGTTTCAAATTTTCTTACCTTTTATTTAAGTTTGGATCAAGAAATTCTAAAATTCAATATTCCGTGCATTTAAATTAAATAAAATAAATTATAGTACGTAATACTGATAATCGGTTAAACTCTTTATGATAATTTGTTTTATTATTAATATTATATTATATAAAAAAAACCTTTTTATTGTATACAAAGAAAAAAAAATTTTAAGCTTACGTTACATAATATTTTTTGTAGAATTTTTTAAAAAAAACTTGCAACTTTAAAAAAAATTTATATATATTAAAAAAAAAAAAAGTTATATTAAAATTAGAAACTTTGTAAAATAAATAAATGAATAAATAGAAAAAAAATTTTTTAATATAAAATAACCCTCTTTGACGTTTAACAACGAAAAAAAAAAATCTTTTTTTTCCGCTTTGACGAATTTTTTATTTCATATTTTTTTTTTTTTTTTCTCACCTTGAAAAAAAAACGATTTTCACAATGAATATGCTCATATATCCAAACTATTGAATGTACTCCTTCAAAGTTCCATTTTACGCTAGTCTTGTACTCTTGTTATTCAAAGGCGGAATAATCGTCGAGAAAGACAGAATTAAAATTGATACGATCCAACGATCCGTATTGGGAGATTACCAACACAAAAGTACAAACAATCCATCCGTATATCAATTTTTTTAACGGGTCTTTTTCCCTAAATCAGAACGATGATTTCATCACAAAATTTTCAGGGTATTCAATATTGCACAAATAATTAAATTTCCCGAAATTTATGCAATATAACTAACAATTTGTACAAATTTATATAAAAATCAACAAATTTATATATTAAATATGCATTTTCAGGGTGTGCAAATCAGTTTTTTCATGCACAAAATATTACATATTTTTTATATATAAAAAAATTTCCTGATGTTATGCGATGACATACAGTAATATAAATTCCAATTATTTTTCCGCCGCTGCTTAATTAAATTATAATTTCAGTTATGCCATGTTGAAATATTGACATATTATAACAAGTCATTATGCATTAAATAAGCTAATATATGGACAATATTACTTTTCACGATAGAATGATTAACATTAGTTATAAATTTAATGATTTTATGAAAAATAGATCAAATTTTCGAAGGGAAGCCACGCTAAACTGCTTCGTTTTTATCAAAAATATTAGAATATAATAGTTTTAAAATTATGAATTATCTAATGATTTCAAATAATTTTTTTAATTCATTTTACTATTTTAGTCAGTTTTAGTTCAGTTGTCCAATTTTTAATTATTTGTTTCAGGTGTGCATCTGCATATGAATAAATAATATTTTGTGTTTAATCTTTAATAAATATAGGATAGTATAAATTTTTACAAATTAGGAAAATCTCCTTCTCGCCATAGGACAAACTTAAAAAAACAATGTTGTACTGTATAGCGTGGTCGTTAGTATACTACCTAATGAAATCATCAACACATGTGATTCTGTCATATCCGCATATAATTACAATACTGTGTCAATTAGATAATTTGATAATTTCAATAATTTCAATAATTTAATTACATTAAAAAATAAAATAAAATAAATAAATAAAAAAGTAAGTAAAGTAAATAATATTCCACCTTCAGCTAAGCAAATTTTTGTTTATTCCTTTCTGGCAATGAAAAAAATTTAGTTAACATTCAAATGTTGAGAATTTTACCAACGAAAACAGGTTTTAAAACAGGTTAACATAACCGCAATTTAAAGACTTTACCTTTTAGAATAAATAATTATATATTCTTTAATTAAATGATTTGATTTTTATCTACTATATAAAATATAAATAGACGGTAATAAATTAAAAGAAGAAAATCATGAAAATATAAACTATCGTGAATTCCGGATAATAAAGTAATTAAACGTAACACATGAAACTGATTATCCAATTAGGTAGGTATGATCCATTGTTAAATTATAATTTTATTGTGTACCACTCCTGTATAATGTGGCGTTAGAACTTCATATTACACAATTTGTGGTGGTGCACCATCGTGGGAAAAAAAAAAATTTTTTTATATATATAAAATGACGATTTACAGTAACCTTTCTTAACGAATTTTTTTTATCTTCTTTTTACGCTTTTGACGAATTTTTATTTCATATATATATATTTTTTTTTCTTGAAAGTTTAGTAGAAGTTCTTATATTTTTCTCTTTCAAATTTTTTTTAAAAATTCCTTTGACAAAACTTCATTTTATGCGATATATATTTTTATATTTATATTTTGAAGGAAAAAAATATTCGAAGCTTATATATAATTTAATAATAATATTTTGAGAGAGCAACAAAAACTACTTTGATTTTAAAAAAAATTTTTAATAATTTTTTTTCTATTTTTTTTTTTTTTATTAAAAAAATTTATCTTTAAAAAAAAACCCAAAATGGAACAATCTTCAGTAACTTATCAATTTGTTGATTATCTCGGTCAAACTCATGAGCGGACCACCGATGTTATCTCCTCTTTTAACGAGAATATGCGTGAACCATATTCTGATGTCTGTATCAAAAAACGAACAAACCTGTGGCCGAACGGAAAACTTCCGTATGAATTCGACAATAATGTGTCCTTAGAACTTGAACTCATTGTGTTATATGCAATGAAAATGATCTCCGACGTTAGTTCAGTAAAATTCGTGAAAAGAACGGATCAATCAGATTACGTAAAAATCGTTGATAAGGGTGCATATTGGTCCTTTGTTGGTAGGCAAGGAAAAGACCAGGTAATTATCATATCTGTCTATAATTCAAATTCATTATCTCTCTCTCATTCCATTTCACAATTATAAAGGAGTTATCGGTAACCAAGGACTTGCAAAATTATCCACATCCTGAGGGTAATATTGTACACGAACTGATGCACGCGCTCGGGTTCTACCATGAGCATTCGCGCCCAGATCGCGACAATTATTTGACCGTTATTGCTAAAGAAAATGATAGGGATTTTGGAAAAGTGTGTGAGATGGATGTGGTGTGTTTTGGTCCGTATGACCCTGAATCCATAATGCATTATCCCCTTGGATGTTATTCCGGAGGACGATGTATACAAGCGAAGCCGGGGACAGAGAGAACAAATGCTATAGGTTTGTATATGACTTCTTTCGATTTGTTTCATTACAGTCAGCTTCATCTAATAAAAAATATCTTTCCACAAGAAGGCCAACGCGTAAAGTTAAGTGCTTATGATATAAATGCACTTAATGCACTTTATCCTAGTTCGTCATACCTACCCACGCTAAGGAGGAGTTTAAAAATAAAAGGTAACCATAATTTATAATTCGAGCTTTATATTCTTTGAATTGTATCCGACATTTTAGTAACTTTGTTCCTTATAATTTGAATTATTATTCTTAATATTTTTCGTATAGCTGAAAGAAGATTTAGAAAAAGAAGAAGTGGAAGGAGGAATTGGAGAAAGAGAATAGGAAAAAAGAACAGGGGGAAAAAGAAAACAATTATTTACTCATAATAATATTTTAAAATTTAGAATTTCACATTATAATAGGTTCTAATCAAATTTCATGTACATTTAATATTCACTTGCATTTTTTAAAATAATAGAATACCTTTTCATTTAATTATAATTACCGTTGGCCGCTGCATATAGTACATATAGTACCCAGGGTCTTATGATATTTTAAATTGAATAGTACCCGCAGGTACTTTGTGAGGAACCGGGTACTATATTTGGATATAAATTATATGAAAAGTAATAAATTATTAGAGGTTATACCCGGGTATTAATCAAGAACTTAGGTAGCATGGGTGGTGAATAATACCTGACTCTTAATCATGGGGGTACTATTTTTGGGGGATACTATATGCAGTGAACGATACTTTTAAAGTTACTTCTTTTTTGAATTCTTAACCCGAAAAAAAATGATTATAATTATTAAATTTGAATTTGAACTACTACTATATAGAAAATTACTATGGGCTGGAGATTAAAATTTGTTATGGTGAGAAATTCACTATACTGAAGAGTCATTTTATATAATATATGAAAAAAATCTGTACCTGAATTTTCCTTCATTATAGCAAGTTATTC
The DNA here is from genome assembly GCA_003833135.1 of Oehlia diaphana. Lineage (NCBI taxonomy): Eukaryota > Fungi > Glomeromycota > Glomeromycetes > Glomerales > Glomeraceae > Oehlia > Oehlia diaphana. The sequence continues at coordinate 27,724 of QZLH01000099.1, read as the reverse complement.
ACTATATAAAAATTCGCTATAGCTGTAGAAATCAGCAAAAGTTCTATTAAAAAAGATGAATAAATTTAAATAATCATTTTTTAATATGATATAGCTTTACCTATTCCTTGAATGGATTTCATTTTCAGCTTTTATTAATGTAAACAAATCAGAAATTTCTGAGGTTGAAACTTTATTTAGTGCATATTGGATTAAAGGTCCTAGCGATACTTGTGATCCCGTAGATGGTGAATATGTCTCTAAAAGAAGTTTACTTAAAGTTGCTCTGACCTCTCTTGGATAAGAGGTGGTTTAAAATTAATTGATATTTGATTTAGCTTAAATTCATTATTATCCGCATATGCGGAATGGTCTTATTATGCGTCTCTTCGTCTATTCGGTATAACAAGGGAATCAGTAACTGTAATCTCATGAAAAATAATCAATGCATAAAATGAACCTACTACTAATATACATATATAAATCGAAAATACTAGAAATAAAATAAAAGCTAAAATATGCATCAATAAGTTTAAGATTTTGTGCAGTTTTCTTGAACATAATTCCTCGCAGCCCCCGCGTGATCCACAAGTCAATTGCAAAGGACCTGCAGAAAATGGGAATCCGTGGCGTCAAATAAAAATTTATTGTAAAAATAAAAACAATTAATTATTTTTCTTTCTAGAATATTCGATCGATTTCCATACTTGGTTCACAGATTATGTAATAAATATTTTTATATTGGTAACATAATCATGGTAATATGGTAACATAAATCATCTCATCCATTGGTCCGGAATTTCTAATAATAAAAATAAAATAATTAAATTGATAAGTTTAATGATAAATGGGGTAAAATAAAAAAAAATACGCAGATCACGGCTGAAACGATTAAGCATATAAATGCACGTGTGCCAGGTTGATGGCGCAGAGTGGCGCAGTAAATTTTAAAAAAATTTAAGTTAAAGATTTAATTTTTAATGTAAAGCTTTCAAATTTACACATTGGATGTATTTTCATCTGTTTTACAAAATTCACATATAAATGAAAGGAGGTTTTGGAAGTAGATTTTGACTTTAGTATATAATACCCGATTTTATCGTCTTTGCCGATCATTTCCAAAATTGGATTTGTCGGAAAAAACGGTTTTTGTTAAATAACTCGAAAATGGCCTTCTAAACTCCCTGTATATACTCTAAGTAAATTTGCAGAGCGGACGAAAACACATCTAGTGCAAGAATTTAAAGGCTTTATTTTAAATAAAAAAATTTTCAGTTTAATTTTTTTGGAAAAATTGCTGCGCCACACTGCGCCATCAACCTGGCACACATTTCAGACGTGCCATATAAATCTATAAATCACCTGAACCGGCATTATACACATCACCTGATTAGACAAAGTTAACAAATAATAAGGCATATTAAAAAATGTTTCAAATTTTCTCACCTTTTTTTTCCTAATTTGTAAAGTTCGGATCAATAAATATTTAATAATAATCCTCGATAAAATTCACATCTTTACTTCAAAACTTTTAAACCCTTCAAAACGCAATTTTTTTTTTTATAAAGAAACCGACATGAAAAAAGCAGGGATATCCATTGCCAAAAATTTTTTGAAACTAGATTTTCATAGAATTTTTTGTTTTTATTTTAATTAAAATAATAAATAAATAATTTTTCTTCATCATTTTTTTTTTAAAAAAAACCCTTTTCTTTTCTTTCCAAAGAATCAATAATAATAACTTGTCGGCGTTTGATAAACAAGAAATTCCAAAAATAAAAAACTCTAAAAATAATGAACGAATTAAAAAATGAACGAACCGGAACAAAAAATAAAAAATATATATCTAATTATATTCTTATTATATTATATCCCTATAAAAAATGTTTGTCAGATAAATATTCAGAATGGGTCAATTTTCCGGATACTCGCATGCTATTATACAATATTTGTTACAATTTATACTAGATGTCCGATTGACCACATAAAAAACGTACAATATAGGATGACTGTCTGATAAATGTTAAGTAAATATTCGGAATGGTCGATTTTCCGAACAATTATATTCTATTTTATTTTATTTTATTCCTATTTTATTCTATTTAATTGTTTTTTTTTATTCTCTGTTTACTATATTTGGTAATGTTTTTGTCATACAAAATTTCTATCGTTTATTATCAAAAAGAAAAAAAAAATCGGAATAAAGATTTTTTGTTTAGGAAAAATAGTTTATTTCAACGTCAGTTATAGCGCCTCATTTAAAAACCTTTTTAATGATTAATTGAAAACTTTAAGAAAAATTTTTTCATATATGTTGTATATATGATATACAGTATACGATGTATTTGATGTACTTACAGTTTATGTTGTACTGAATGTGTTCGTTTTGTGATAAATAATAATACTGAAGTTCCGATTGACGAAAAATTTGTACGTAAAAAATTGGTCTTTATCCGGAATCACTTAAATAGGATGATTTGTTTACTGGATATTGTATAAAAAATGTTTATATGGTTACAATTATTTAGGGTTAAATTTTTTCCATCTTTCCAAAACTAGAATATTTTTTTAAATGGTTTGTTTTTATTTACTAAGATAACAACACGTTCATTTTCTGCGTAATTTACATTGTTGATTTACATTTACGTTTCTATATTAATAAAATATATTTATATCTCATATGTGGGTGGAAATTACCGAAAAGAAAATAATATAATTATTTATTATTATTATTATATTGTATATAATGATATATATATAAAAAAAATATCCTTTTTATTGTATACAAAAAAAAAAAAATTTTCTTTCATTTAATGTTTACGTTACATTATGCATAAGTTAAATTAATTTTACTTGCAACTTTAATAAAAAAAAAAATTTTTATATACTGTATATTTAAAAAATAAAATTAATAATTTTTTTATATTTTTTAACAAGAATCTTTTTTTTTTTTCTGCTTTGACGATTTTTTTTTTTTTTTTTTCACCTAAAAAAAGCAATTTTCGCAATGAATCAATTTTAATTATGCTCATAAATCCAATTTTATTGAAATTATTGAACATACACCTTCAAACTTTTTGCTAATCTTATTATTATTCGAATGACAGAATTAGAATTGATACGTTCCGTGTTGGGGGATTACCAACACAAAATACAAATAATCACAACAATATGATTAAAATAAAAGTAATTTTAGACTATTGTAATTCACATATCATATAATTCAAATAATAATATTTTATTACATAATTTCTAAAATAATGTATCCCATTAAATAATGAGCCAAAAAAATTAAACTGTACATTTAAATCATTTTAATTATTTTAGTTAGTTTATCTTGGGTAAAATGTTTCAGGTGAACAACCACCGAGCATCGGGTATTGAAAAATATGCGCAAGAAGATTTTTACAGATAAAATAGAAAAAAAAATTTTTTTTTTTTTTTTTCACATAATAACATAAGTAATTTATTTGTTTACTTTTTTTTTTCGCGCCTAATCACAAATATTGGTTTATTACTTTGCATTAAGAATTTTTATATACATATAAAGATATAGATGTACTATGTACTGTACATACGATACGCCATTTTGTACAATCAAAATGACACTACAGGAGAAAAAAAAAATCATTTTAAAAGGTAATAATCGAAAATTTACTACTAAGAAAATATTATTAATAAAAAAAATTTTTTTATTTTTTTACAATTCAATTACGAGTTCTTTGTTTTGTGAAGTTTTTTTTGAAATTGATAAATATTTACTTGTCACCCAAGCTAATCTTTAAATGAATTAAGATAGTCATGATGGTCATGGTGAGAGAAAAATGAAAAATTTTTGAAAATTTAAAATGAGGTTAGATCAAAAAAGAGAATTTCACAAATTAGGAAATTTCTATGAATATATTTTTTTTTGGATGATTGGCTGTCACGTGTCGATCTGAGGTGAACATCGGTTCCAGGCTACTATTTTGGTTAATTGGCGTCCATTAAACCCAGTTTTTTGCTTCTTTATTTATCATTACCTGCACACAAATACCAATAAATAGAGAGAGAAAAAAAAATATTATCCCATTTTAAGTTTTTAACGCCTAATCGATCAATTAAATAAAATATAATTGTTTATTTTTCTTAAAATTTTTTTAGGTGCGTCAAATAAATTTATGCACACGTTCGTAGTGTTCCAAATTTAACCTGTTTAATATAATTGTAAATAAATTAAATTAAAAAAAAAATTTATATATATATATTATATATTTTATTTATTTATTTGTTCGAAAAAAGTAAATTGTTCTTTATCTGGAATAAAAGAATTACTTAAATATAATAAGGACATATCCGTTGAACTTTATTTTAAAAAATTTATTTATAAACTTTAATACTAAAAAAAGTGGAATTTACTGTTTTTGGTTTATCAACTATTATAATTGGTAATTATCAATCTAAAATTGTTTTTTTTGTAACATTTCAAATTAAAGCTGTATACATTAAATAATTGATAAACCGGAAAAAAAAAATTCTTTTTTTTTTTTTGAGCGCGTCAATAAATGAATAAAATATATTAATTAATACTAACCGATATTTTTATGACATATTGAAATCAGTATTAGTAGCATTAATTCCTTATTGGTCACCGTAGTATTCCTAATGACGGATGGGGAATATCGGTCGAAGACCGATATCTCTATTCCCCAATCCAATAACTATTTATTATAAGAAAACATTTTTTTTTAATATTATTATTAAATTTAGTTTTTCTTTACGCAAAATATCAAACCAATCAACATTTTCTTTTTCCTATAATGGAAAGGCTATAATCTACAGGGATACCAAAAAGGGAATGGTCAGAAATCGAAAAAGTTAACTGTTAACTGACTTATATTAATTATTAATTAAACTGCATGCAATCTCAATTAAAGAAATTGACTCAGAACTTATATAGAATAAATTAGTTCCAACAAACAATAATATTCCTTTTTTTTTCGTATGTATATATAGTATATATATATATAAGTAAGTAATAAACCAATATTTATGGCTTAGACGCGAAAAAAAAAATTTTTTTTTTATTTTTATTATAATACCAGCCCAATGCCGATGCCCTAATTAGTGGTCACCTGAAACTGTTAAATTTGATTTCTTTATTTTGACATTGACATTTTACGATAATTAATCACTAGAATGACAAAAATGTCCAAGATAAACTAACTAAAATAATTAAAATGACTTATTATATAATTAGAAACATTTAAAACTTTTACCATTTTCTCCTCTCCTCTCTCATGTGAATGTTAAACAAAAACTTTATAGGAAAACAAGAAAAACTCCCCGAAAGGAAAGTATCATATCATAAGATTTTCTCGTAACAAAAAAACAAATTACAAATAACTCTATTGGTAATTCTGTATTTCTAAAGCTTAAACTAAATTGAATTTTATTGTCAATGATTGTTTAAATAAGCTAATAAACTCCGACATATGACAGTACAAAAAAAAAAATAATAATAATAATAATCCGATAATTTTTATTGGTGAATAATCTTAAATCTTATGTAATAAAAGATTTCTAGACAGTTGCGATTATAATTTGACAGGTATAACTTTTTTGTACCATTGGATGTAATAAATTCCACTAAATTAAATACAATTGTATATAAAAAGATAAATTTAATTTAATAAAATGAATTGTTATTGACATTGTACTTCCCGAATATTTACATTATTAAATAAATATATATATTTAGAAACTTTAATAATAAAATTTTTTTTTTATATACCTCTCAATGATCTAGTAAAAAGGGAGAAAACGCAGAGGATCAGAAAAAAATAATTTAATTTTTCTATATAAAATAATCTCTTTGGTGTCTACCGCAAATATTCAAAAATTCCTTTTATTATCCTGATTTCATGAATTTTTATTTCATATATTTTATATATTTTATGTAGAAATTCTTACACTTTTCTTTCCCAAATTATTTTTTAAAAGACTATTTTAATATGATTTATATTTATGTATAAATATATATATAATAAGAGTGCAAGATTATTTTTGATTCAATTCTCACCTTGAAGAAAAAAAAAAAATTTAATAAACTATTGCGATCTAAATTTATTTCGAAAAATTATATTAAAAACCAAATTTATTTCAAAAAATTTTAAAAATACACAGTATATAATTTTTACAATGGATAATGAACAACAACCAACAAATCAGGAACGTGCTCCCACAGAAATTCCACGTGATAATTTAAACACTTCTTGCGATTTTTCAGATACAACTTCTAAAAATCCATCGTCCTACGCTAGTTTTGCTATTCGTAGACGCCGTAATCAACGACGTTTAAGACATGGAATTACAATTAATATAATTAATATGTATATATGGAATCACATAAGACGATTACCTATGCAAAACACAAACGATTTATTTACAAATCAATTATTTAATAGTTCATCTTTCCCCTAAAGAATCCAACCGCTTATTAATTATCGCAAAATCTGTATATGGCAAAATTCGAATAATTATCTCAAATATCGTTGGCAAATCTACCCACTTTCGAAGTTAATTTCATTTTATCGATCTATTAATAATATTCGATCATTCGTTCATTATTATTTCATAACAAATATTATGCATTTCTTTTTCTCAATTATTTACTCTTTCCCATTCAAACAATTTTTTACTACCGTATTCCTCCTAAAATAAGCAACCCCCGAAAATAAGCTACAACCTTGAATATTACCTAGTTTTGCATTAAAATGTATTAAAATAATAAATATAAGTTCAAATAGCCTCAGAAAACGTATTTTATTAATGAATTATGTCAAACAATGCCTGTCACTATCGTAACATACACATTACGGTAAATGTAAGAATATTAACCATAACCAAATTAAACAGTTAATTGTCTCATTCTATCACTAACATCTTCGCTATCATCACTATCATGGATACTATTATCATTACTACCATTATCACTCGCAACATCACTACCTTCATCATTATCATCATATCATCAACGTTATTCCCATCATCATCAACGTTATTTCCATCATCATCAACGTTATTTTCATCATCATCAACGTTATTACCATTGTCATCATCACTAATTTCCAATTCAGCATTTTAAATCTGTTGAATCTTACAAGTCTTGAAAGATTCTATGATTGTTTCATCATGATTTCCACAAGCATAAATCACTCAATCTAGCGCGATGAAGATAGTTTCCCTAGCAGTCACTTGCCATCCAAGTATGCCATTCTTTGCGAAGGTTGTCTTTAAATGGTTTTTTATTTATTGAGACATCTAGAGGCTGGCAAATGCTGCCAGATCGAACTCACTCATGATATTTTTTTTTACAGATCCTTTCAAATGACATTTGAATGAATCATACACTAACATTTCTGGATTCCTTCGAGTGCCATTTTTTGTCCTTATATCATTGAAGTAATCAATGTACTTAAAAATTAAACTTGAGTCCATCCAACCATTTTTTTTTTTGGAACCAAACTACAACACCAGGAGGAACTTGTTCATTGCGCGGCATTCGTTTTCCTTTGAAGATGCAGATTGGAGGTAGTTTAATCCCATCTATGATATTGCAATTTACTAAATTTGATTTAAAGTAGAAAATCGTTATACCAAAATGAAAGATGGTTTTAAAATAAAAGAAATACCTGTGGCACATGTCAAAATAACGGTGAAACTGATTTTTTTTCATTACCCATTACGTGAATATGAACTGTTTTTTTCACCCTTTGGATTTATGGTAAAGTTACCAGCCAAACGGGCATTTCGTCCTTATTAAAAATATTTTCCAATTCATAGAATTTTCGATCCTAAGGTTAGTTACAAATTGATTGAATTTCTCCAACTGTTCTCGAGTTTCACTTGGGAGCTTTTAGGAGATTCTAGTGTGTCGTCTCAGCGCCAATTTGTATCTTTTCAAAAATCCTTTTAACCAACGATAAGAAGTCTGTAAGTTCTCCATAAGGCCATACAAACTTGATTTTATGGTATTCATAATATAAAATTTCACGGCAACCCGGTTTTTAAATTTTTTTTCAAAAATTTTATATGCGAAATTTTTTATCAATTTTTAAAAAATTTTCACCCGGCATAGTAATAATATAAAAAATTTTTTTTTAAGACTTAACAAACTGACCGACCGGACTATGAAAACCATTTTTACCACTTTGTGTCGCCTAAAGTTCTAGAATTTACGCTTCCCTTAAAATTTCTAACATTTTACTTCGTAAAATGTATAGGATACTGCTAGCTTCCTTTGCTCAATTATCCAAACATACAACCTTTTTTGGCTTCGGGAAAAAACGCTTTTCGGCTCGCTTACTTTTTCCATTAGTTTCAACATTCCAGGTAAAACTTGCTTTTACTCAATGTCCTACCATACTACGATGAATATCAAAGTGTTCTACCGCTTTATTATTCCCATATTCTTCCGCGTATTTAACAACCTCTATCTTTGGAATATGAGGATCTTTTACGTTTAACAACGACCAGTAACTTTTCTTGGCATTTTTTATTTGTTGCATTTGGCGTAGCAACTGGTGTAGTAAAACAGGTGTGTAAACTAGTTCGCGACGCAAATGTATCATTCTTATACGTGTACGACATACTATCTTATACGACCTATACGTCGTATAAGAACATAGCACCTGATCGTATAAGAACGATCGGTGAGACGAATAGTTGTGGAGTCCGGTGTGGAGTACGGTGACATTTGGCGGTGTGTAACATAATGGGTGTGAAACGTACTCAGGTGATGTATAGTGTCTCGGCCCACTCTGAATCACGTGTTTGGCCCGTCGTGTTATTTATCACTTGAGTAAACTGTCACATAGGGACCGTACTCCACTCATCATCCCCACCGGACTCCACAACTTTCCGTATCACTCAAGAACGATACATTTGCGTTCGCGACTTTTACGTAACACATGTTAAATGATTAGCAATCACGGGAGTCATGTTAAATCAATTTATTATTCTTTTGAGCGAAAAATTTTTATACTACTATTATTAATACGAATTGTTTGTATAAGTATATATGTTAAAAACTTTTTTTTTTTTAAATTGTTTTATTTTATTTTTTTCTTTATAGTGTATTATGTTTTACGGGATATCAGTTTATCACTATCATCTAGTTACTCTAATGTTGACATTATTTTCACTAAATATTGTTTTATACTATATTTCTTTAATATAGTCGAAAGTATAACTTCTCCATATAGTTCTTGATATATGATTCCTCGAATTATATAATAAGTTGCAAGAGGTCTTGCTGTGGATTATTAATTAATCTTTAATGAAATTGGTATACTAAAAAAAAAAAAATTTATGACTTATTTTATATATACCTTCATATTCGCTTATTCTTTTCCATTTTTTGAACTATAAAGAAAAATGGAGGATCTGCTTGCACAACGTAGAATTCGATACCTGCATGAAATTCCTTTTTTTTATGGCTTATCCAAGATTCCAAGTATTAAATATTTATATTCTCTTTATTTTTTATTTTACTTAGAATTATTTAAAATATTTATATATTCCATGATCTTCTCGTCAATGTAGGGATTGGAATCGATTCTGCGATAGTCGAATTAATTGAAAATCGATTCTGAATCGATTAATCAAAAATCGCGTGATTAAATCGAATCTGACGCCTAAACAATTTTTTCATTCTTATGACCTTTCATGATCCTAGTCAATCATTTCCATTGATATTAATATAAAAAATTTAAGTTCTTTCGCATATAAGTCGGACATCTTCTAATGAATATTATTCAACGAATTCTTCGTAATCCTATAGATCGATAACTCAAGATTCAAGTTCATGTAAATTAAATTAAGTTGGCCTAATAAAATAATTGTAATTAATGATCATTAACGTGTACTTTTTATTGAACGGTATAACTTTTGCTTTATAAGGACAGTCATTTTGACGTGTAAGTAGAAATACTTTTTCGACGCACTCACATGACCACAGGCTAATACGATAAATGCTTCGAATGAAGGAGTAAGGATGTCTTTATCACATTGCGGACATTTTTCAAGTTCAGTAAATTCAGCGTCCTTAACGTTATCGTCCCCTAGTTTCTGTACGCAAGGTTACGAATGCTGGACAGAGACATCCTGTATTGCCTGGGCTATAGACGAAAAAAAGACTCGGTCATAAAGGTCGATTTCAGTTAATATAGCACCACAGAAACAAGCATTTCACCATTTCACTAATCCCCTTGCAAATCAATAAAGATGATTTCAGGATTGACATATACTTCGAATCCCATATGCGAAATAATGATTGCCAGAAAAATATCCATACCTGAATATTGTTTTGTTACTATGATAGTAGTGTATCCGGACTCTAGAGACATGACATGCAAAGAAAATCGAATCTTAGAAAAATTATGAGAAATAAATGAGATTCGCACATTGCACAGCCCCTATTCTATATACTGTGCATAGATTCCACATGATGAAGTTTTCCCTATGATGCAAAAGTATCGGACTTGACTCGCGACGCGGTGCTAACTTGACCCTCCTGCATGTACGTTGTCGATCCTATTCATAGAGTATTGTAAAATATATGTGATCGATAACGTGCATGCAGCGGGTCAAGATGACACCTCCAGAAGGGTCAAGTCTGATACTTTTGCCCCTATGATCGATATGACGCAAATTGTGGGAATCATATGATTCTTATCAATGACATAATCCTGCATCTTTTGTTTTGATAACGCTCAAAATTTTCAAAAAATGACATTAACTTCTTCCTCAACTTTATCACAACGAATCTCAATGTCAAGATTTGAATTGACTCAAGATGTTCTTGAGGCGGCCAGGGATAGTTTACTTGAGCAAGAAACGCAAATTATTCTAGCTGATAATATCTCTCTTGAGGGCTTAAAGTCTTTCTTGATTATAATGAAAACGAACAAGATCTTCCCATAAAAATCCGTTTAGTCGATGGTAAAGTCATAGCTTATAACACCTCATGCGGTGGTAGCAAGCTATGTCTCATCACTTGCCTGGAATAATCAATTAGCTGGTGGTTGTGAGGAGAACCTCATTGTCAGACCGAATAGCTATTTTGTTGCTGATACCACTATTCGACCAAGGAATGTTCCTAATCCTCCATCTGCACGAGCTTGCAACTCATCAGGTTATGAATATCCAACCATGGTTGTGGAAGTCGGACTTAGCCAATCAATCCGTAATTTACATAAATTAGCTCCAATTTATTTTTCTCAACGAATAACAAGTTTGATTTTTCTCGTTCTCAAAATATTTCATGCTTGTCAGAATAATACGAGAGCAATAGTGACTATGTTATATCAACGCACAAGTCAAACTCCAAACGTTCCAGTCACGGATATATATTTTGGAAACGCTCAGCTTAACAACTTTGTCATGAGATTTATTCAAACCAATGTAGAAGCTAATGTAACTGGTAACATAACCAGTTCACCACCCTGCATTGTACTGAACCTTCCAAATTATATTTTAAATATTCCTGCAAACACCCTCTTCTGTGGTGCTTCAGGTGGTGTTCCTAGGTGGAATTAACATAGATTTATGGCAAATACAAAATTAATTCTTCATCTTTAATGTATACTTTTTACTTCTCTAATGCATATTTTTTACTTTATGTAATAATTTAAATTCAAATATAATTAATTTTAGATAGATAGATGATTTTAAATAGATAGATGATAATGTATTATCACCTAAATTTTTCTTAATGGCGGTTTCTGCTAATATATAATTACATTGCTATTTGCTAAATTTTCATTGATTTTAACACGTGTAACATTATTATTAATTTTGCAAATTCCGTTTGAAATTTGTCGCCTAACATATTATAATAAATTAATAAAGGCAATTCGTTTTTTATTGCTGGTACAACGTGCCAAGTATTAAGAATTCGGCACGTGAAAAAATTCCTTATCACGTCGAGTTGATTCTATTGTACACGTGATGATAGTTAAGAGAAGATCAAAATGTCTATATATAACTGGAAGAGTAATATGCTCATTTTATTTTGGAGCATCTAAAGAGATGGAAAAATCGATTAACATCGTGATGACATGTTTCAAGAAGCTAGCTGAGCAATAAAACTAACATACCTTATTATTACTTTGCGAACTATACTCGTTCGTTTGACATTGATGATGTAAATAATGGTAAGCTTGATTTTTTTGTATTTTGTTTTATTTTTGCTTTGCTTACGCAGATTCACAGGAACATCACCTTTTATATAATTTGTGTAATGTTTACTGTATTAAAATGTTATTGCACATTTATCAGAATCGATGATCTCATTACATTAAAAAAATATATTAGCATGCATGCTCGCTTTACTTCCCACAATCCATAACCAATTTCATGGTATATCTGAATTTGGTAAATTAATTGTGCCTGCTTTATTGACCGTACAAGAAAAAATACATAAAAAATATAATTGTATGTGAAAATCACAGTTTCCCAATATTGTACTGCGCATTTCAGGTGATCAGTCTCACATGATGAAATTTCCCATCTCGCTTTATGCTTTCACATTTACTATTGGGATTCCACCCTAAAGATCATTTCAGCATTTGAGAAGATAAGTTCGTTCTCTGCAATATTCACCAGAATCCCCCCGATATTTCACTACGTTCATGATTGGTGATAAGCAAACATTATTCAGAAAAAGAAACGAAGTAATATGTTTCATGATCTTCAGGTAAGATAGAAATCAGACGTCTGGGTTTGATAGAATTTTAGATAATTGAATTATAAACACTATTAAGTTATTAATTATAAAAGATTAATGTTTTGAGATTAATTTTTTTGATTCTTCTAGGAATAATAATTTCTGGTATTTCATCATACCATACTTCAAGAAAAAGATTCTATTATCTTGACATATCCATCTTTTTACCGATCACGATATTAAAATTTATAATAATAAGCATATTTTTCATAATATTATACTTACTCTTATATTATCCTTTAGTGATAAAATGGTTTCTGCTGCTTTGAAAAAAGTTGCCCAACATGTAATACATGGATACTGCAGAGTTAAATTTGGATTCTGTGATAATTCTTACAATTTTGCCAAAGCTAGATTTGAATTTCGAAAATTGTTAATGAATTAAAAGCATTTTGATAATAGGTTCAAAGATTGAAGAGTTTATGATTTTTTTGACAAGTAGATTTGTGTGATGAGCCATACAAAGTACAGTACAGTAAAAACTTTTCCACCCAGTATTTCTAAATCCTTTTTATTAAAGTATATAATTAATATTTAATTAAATTTAATTACAGTTAAATATAAGAATCAACTTACTTCACGCATAAGACATTGTGCTTTAGTCATATCTGGTCCATTATCAGATACAAATCCTATCCATTTATCTGTCCCGAATTCTATCCTAACCTCCTTGTAAGCCTTAAACATGATATTTCCAATATGATAAACATTTGCCGTTTTTCATTATTAATAATAAAATTAACCATGCTGTGTTTAGATATATTTGTTCACCCATCTCCTGATAAAGTCAGCTTTAGCAAATGTTTGTATTTCACGATATACTTCTTTATGAACTTGATCTAATATTTCAATGCTGATCCATTTTCTTGATGGGAGATTGTATGAAGGTCGTATCATTTTAAACAACTTTGATAACTTCAGGGCTGTCTACAAACGAAAAAGGAACATTTGCTGAAAGCAGTGCGCGTAATATTTGTTGATGTATTGCTGTCATTTCGTTTGGAGGGATACTCTTAATCCACAAAGATTCCATAATTTTCTGCATATTATGATGAGTTGCGCTTTCATCTGAGTAAAATAGTAAAAATGTAAATTTATTGTTTTTTTTTCATATTTAATTAGAAACATTATTAATTAATTACCATTCTCATCGTCACTTAATTCAGCTTTAACACGGGAACGTTTATTTTTTTTTTGTCTTATTATTATATTATTTCAGTCATAGAGAATATTACGAAATTCTTCACTAATATTAGAGCACTCTTCTTTGAGATGTTTTAACATAATAGAAGGCACAATATCTACACTGTGCTTTATGGGAGAGCTATTAAGCAATTGACCTTCAATAAAGTGAAGGCAAACTGGATTTTTTTTTTTCTGCCTTGTCTCTTTTTTGGTGGCATTTCGGTTAGTTGAATAAAGTATAAAGTAAAATCACGAACACGAATACGAGATTAATGAAATTGGAAACTTATTTATTGGTTCATGTGATCTTCAGCCAATCATCATTTTTAACAATTATTAATAATTTATTAACTACTTTATAATAATTATTTATTAATATAAGCCTCGGTTAATTTTGGGTTATTTTTAGCAAATAAATCTGATATCTTTTCGCCCAAAAAAAAATTATTTTTAAGGGAGCATCTCAAATTACTTTTGACTTGTTGAGTTGCTGCATCCTCATTCCTCAATCCTGTTTGCTAATTAAAATTTAGGATCATGGTATCTGCAATATTATATATTAATGCTAATAAAATAAATAATAGAATAATAAAATAAAGTAATAAGAAAGTAATTTTAAGTTTCTTTTACTTTTACCTTTAAAATTATCTTTATAGGTAAAAAAACTACAGAAGGAAAAAGTTTTAAAAAGATAAAAATATTGTCTATGACCATTCATACAACTCATAATATAACCTACTTTTAGTTAAATGGGTTGTAGTTTTTTTTGTCAGGATAAAAATTTTTTATCAATCTGCAAATTCACCTGATATGAATCCCGTCACGTAATCGAGAACATCAAATTATTTTTATATACATATATCGATGTACTATGTACATACAATACGCCATTTTGTACACCAACAAAACAACCACTACAGGAGAAAAAAAAAAAATACTTGAAAAGTAAAAAAACAAACCTGAAAGTACTGAAAGTAAGAGAAATTTACTACTAAGCAAATATTATGCGTAAAAAATAAAAAGAAAAAAAATTTTTTTTTTTTATTTTTTTACCATTCAATTACGAGTTCATATAATAATGCGTTTGTGAAGTTTTTTTGAAATTGATATAAAACAACAAAAGTTTCTTTTTTGAAAGTTTTCTTTTTTATGTGATATATATTTTATATATATCAAAAAAAACTCACTTTGAAGAAAAAAACAGTCTTTCACTTTCTTCACTTTCTTTATATCATACCACTTATCCTTTATTTTCAGATATTTCTCTTTCTGATTCCTATTTTGATACACTTAAAAAGTGGGTTTGATTTAAAAAAAATCAATTCGATTCGCTAAAAACAATATTTTTATTTACAAACACTTTTAAAAAACCTTGTACAAAAATCTATTCTTTAAAAAAATAATAATAATAATGAACCCACCATCAGTCACTTATACTGCCGCTCCATATAAGGATGTTTGTGTCAATAACGAACAAACCCGAACGGAATAGTTCCATGTGACAGTGAATTCGACAATAATGCGTCCTTGGAACTTGAACTCATTGTGTTATACGCAATGAATATGATCTCCGACGTTAATTCAGTAAAATCCGTGAAAAGAACGGATCAATCAGATTACGTAAAAATCGTTGACGAGGGTGAACATTGGTCCCATGTTGGTAGGATAGAAGGAGTCCAGGTAATTACTATATTCGTCTATAGTTCAAACTTGTTATCTCTCTCTCATTTCATTTCACAATTATAAAGAAGTTATCAGTTACCGAAGACTCGCAAAAATATCCACATCCCAAAGGTACTATTGCACACGAACTGATGTACACGCTCATAAATAAATATATATATATATATCCAGTATATCAGGTTCTTCCATGAACACTCTCGTCCAGACCGTAATAATTATTTGATTGTTATTGCTAAAAAAAATGGTATAAATTGCGTGAGATGGAAGTGACGTGTTATTGTCCATATGACCCAGAATCAATCATGCATTGTCCCCTTGGAATTTTTCCCCAAGGACAATGTATACAAGCGAAGCCGGGGACGGAAAGAACATATGCTATGGATTTGTATATGACTTTCTTTCGATTTGTTTCATACAGTCAGCTTCGTCTAATAAAAAATATCTTTCCACAATTCAAGCTAACGTATAAAGCTAAGTGATTATGATATAAAAGCACTTAATGCACTTTATTCTAGTCCGCCATACCTCTCTACATTAAGGAGGAATTTAAATAAAGTGAAAAGTGGTAATCATAATTTTCTAATTCGAGTTCTATATTTTACGAACTGTATCTGATATTGTATTAACTTTGTTCCTTATATTTTGGATCATTATTCTTAATATTTTTCGTATAGTTTTTGTAACTACATTTGCCTGCAATTACGAGTTTGGACTCTGGAGCGGAAAGATGGAATATTTTCGTATAAAATTTTTTTATATATAATATTTTTATTCTTTTACTTCTTTACAATTTTTTTTTTTTTGCATATTAAATATTATCTATTTATTTTTTTCCTTTATTAGAATATTATCTATTATTATTTTTTTCCTTTATTATATTGAATTTTTTTTAAAAAAAAAAATTAGCAAAGCATTTTATTAATTATTTAAATCACAAAAGATTACATAATTATACAAAATACTTATAATAAATTATCAATAACCCTATGACTAATCAGTCTATCTAAAATTACTATCTATATTTAAGTATTAACCATGTAATTTATTCTAAAAATTTTATTTTCATGAACCCTTGCCATATCGAACCTATTGCACCTATTGGTCTATTTTCGACTATACTATTCATCATTTTCTTTTCTGTTACTAATTTTATTGTATTTATTTCGTTTCTTTTTTTTATTTTTTTCACTGTTCTTTGTTTTCTTTATTATATTGAATATTATCTGACATTAATTCGTGATTTGCCGATCAGTAAGTATAAAGCCGAAAATTTCCATTAGGAAACATGACCTTATATGTAGAGATAGCAAAAAACGTGGTTTAAAACAATTTTGGCATTTTAAAACATGAAAAAAAAACAATTTTCACAATTCAATCTGATTATGTTCATATATCCAATTTTACCGAAACTATTGAATGTACAGTACTTCAAACGTTCCATTTTACGCTAGTCTTGTTATTCGAAGGCGGAATAATTGTCGAGAAAGACATAGAATTAGAATTGACCAACACAAAATACAAACAATCCATTCGTAAATCAATTTTTTCGGATCTTTTTCCCCTAACATAAGGGCGACGATTTTAAGCATTAATATATCATGGACAAACAATAATATGATTGACAAAAAAAACTTTCGAAAAATAATTTTATCATGTTTTTATGAAAAAATAGATCAATCAATATATATGAAAACTCTGACAATTGAATATCTTGAAGTTACGCAAGGTCGGCAAGGATTCAATACTTAATAATAAGATGCATTCATATTTCACATAATTCAAGTTTATCAATTATAATCTCATATATAAGGATTGGTTTTAAAAAATATTTATATAATTTATATATAAAAAAAACAAAAATTTTTTTATTATAATATTTTTTTGTATAAATTAAATTTAACGTGATCCGTTTATTCGATCCGGATAAATAACGGATATCCGATAGTTAAACGGATAAATGGCAACTTTAAAAATAATTAAATATTAGAAAATAAACAAACAAACAAACAAACAAACAAACAAATAAATAAATAAATAAAATAAATAAATAAATAAGATAAATTTATATATATGTGTTTTTACAGTCCCAAATATTTTAACAACGTAATTTTTGAAAATTTAAGTAGTTCTTACACTTCTCTCTTTCGATTTTTTTTTTTTTTAAAAAAAAAACTCCTTTAACAAAATTCCCAATAGTTCCTTGATTGATATTTAGTTTTTATATGTATCAAAAAAAAGCACTTTTCGAAACTTCTTTTTTAATGAATTTAGGAGAACAAAAATGAGATACTACTTTAAGGTGTCTTAGATTTAAAAAAATTTGATTTCTTGAAAAATAATAATTTTTATAAAAAAAATTTTTTTACCTAACGAACACTAAAAGAAAAATAAATTTCTTTTACAAAAATATATTACAACCGTCAACCGTCAGTCAATTAGTCAATTATACCGCAACTCAAAGCTGTTGATTATCTCAGTCAAGCTCATAGATGGACTTAGATTTGAGCTGATGGCAAAAAAATATTTTCACTTATTTGTCAAAAATGCTTGTTTTCTTTATTAATGAAAGTTGAAATTATTCTTTGGTAAAATCTTTTCCTCGTATTACTTCGTCCTGGTTGATTCTTTAATTGATGTATTAATTTGAGGAAGGCCCAGAGAAAATAATTTATTAAAGATTCTTAGAGCTTAAAATTGACAATGATTTAGATCTTGTTATAAATGTCTAATAAAGTTGATTTTATTATCAATTACGAATCAGTTTTTTAGTACTTTAATTATTAAAACTAGTATATTTTTATTTAACTAGACTGCTTATCAAAATATTCTTTAACTTGCATTATATTGAAGAAGTTCTTGATAAATTTGTCAGTCTTATCCGAGACTCTAGTGAATTCGGTTTTGATTAGGATTTTAAAAAAAGAAATGGATCCTAAAGTTTAAAATATTATTTAATAATGTTAAATTCAAAGCGCGACCATTTGATAAAATTAAAAAATTTGAAGAAACTGCAGAAAGGTAAAAAAACGGAGTTTATATTCAAAATAGTATTACATTATCGTTTTATTTTTGAGGAACAAATTTTTAAATTTTTATTCAGGCGTGAATGACATCAAAACTTCGATTATCATCAGTGAAGATGAAATTAAAGACGTTGGTTTAGTTCTTTTATATTTTTAATTAGTTGGTCCAGGGTTGTTCTTGGGCAGACTCAGTAAAGTCTGTGCTCATAATATTGAAGAACTTCATCAACATAGTAGAAAGCGAGAACGTGGTGGAAGGAAACAATCTGGAACTGCCAAACGACCTAACGACCCTAATGTTTCATCAGAGTAAGTAACTGTTTATTATATACTAGTAAAGCGATAAAAAGCAAGTTAGAAAGAAAATAATGTGTGTATGGGATGATAAATTGACAAAAAGAAGAGATAGAAAGTTTGGATCATAGCGAAGATAAAGGTGATAGTGATAAATCGTCATCAGTAGATCCAGTTGACCAAAATCAATTGGATCAGTTTAAAGATGGATATTATGGAGTACAAGATTTAGGTCAAGATGGAGATGAACTTGAAGAGGATGATTATAATGAAACAACACTTCAGCCAAAGAGAATAGCGAATCTAGCATTTCGTCATTTTTAAAAATATCACTGAGTTACCAGTATTAGCAGAAATGAAGGAACATTTAATTTAAAAAAAAATGATGCAGCTAATATTGCACCTCATTTGTGATTCCGTCACGAGAAAACTTGTAGGATAAAAGACTGGAAGCTTTAAGAGTATCATATTATTAGTATGTTTATTGCTTTGAATAAATTTTTGTATAGTTTTATCATTAAAAATAATTTTAATAAAAAGGAATTTAGTCAACTGTGAAACAAATGTTATTGAAACGTATACTCACACCAAAGACATTAGTTGATTTGCTACGTAAGTTCAGCTCGATTCATGTCCTTATACGACTTGCTTTATTGGAGTAACGGTGGGTTAAATTTTGTAAATGTTTTGGTCATCCCAATTTTATCATTTATTATCAAAAAGAAAAAAACATCGGAAAAGATTTTTTATGTGTTCATTTTTGTTGGTAATAATTGTTCTATCTGGAATTAAAAAGAATCAATTAAATCTATCTAGAAAATTAGAATATTTGTAATGGCGTATTTAATTATTTAATATTTGTATATAAGTCATTATTATTCTATGTAAATAACAGCACGTTCAAATCGTTCAATCGTATATTTATTTCATTTTCATTTTTTACTTTTTGTTTTCCATTTACGTTTTTATGTTTCTTTCAGTAAAATACGTCTCCATAATTGAGTTTAGAAATTATAATTTATTATATAGTACGTATTTATGGTTTAAATAATTTTCTTTACTTTTAATATTTGTATTTGTTCACCATCCAAATTTAGTACCACCACTTATAAATTATAAGTACCCTTCTAAATGCACACTTTGGTTCAGCCCCAAGTATATATAACCACTAAATTATTTTACTCTCTATAAAATATAAATGCACACCCTTTATAATTACAGTCTCACGAACAGAAGATACTTATCAACCAATTTCACAAATATTATAATTGGTAACAAATTTTTAGTAAATTGTTGACTTCCTTTTAATTATCAATCTAAAATTGTTTTTCTTTGTAATATTTCAAATTAAAGCTGTATATATTAAAAAATTAATAAACTGGAGAATTCTTTTTTTTTCATTTTTAAGCGCGTCAATAAATAACAGATAAATAAATATATTAATTAATGTTATAAGAAAACATTTCTTTACGCGAAACTTCAAACCAATCAACATTTTCTTTGTTCCTATAATGGAAAGTTAATAGTTATAGTGGCAGGCTACAGCGCAAAAACGTAACTCGCTTGTTGAATACCTCAATCCTAAATTCCCATATAATTCTAATAAAGCGTTTAATTTATACATCAAAATTTCTATATTACATAAATAAAAATACAAATTTCTTGTGCTACACCAAATTATGCGTTTATTAAATGTTAAATGTAACATAATAAAGCGGCAAATTTTGTTGAAATAGGCACAGATTTGTTTACTCTGGCTTGCCATATAGCAGTTAATAATAATTCAACCACAGATATTAATGACAAGTATTTGAATACAAAGAAAATGCCATAACGTATAGTTTAGTGGCTAATAAGAATCCAGAAAAAATGTCTTCACGTTGTTTAGTAGCGTAGTATGATACTCGGGTAGCAAAAGAAAATAATTCATTGCAAAACAAAAAATAAATATGTGTAGAAGCCAACACGTCACCATAGAACTCTTTACAATTGACATTCGAAAAGTGGAAAATGTGCGTATTGTAATAAAGATAATACAGTTAATACGTACAAAACATGGTGTCAAACTTGTGATCCCGATATTATTCAAACATGGATTCAACTGCGGTTAATAATATTAGTGATCAATATGCACCAGGGTAAACCAAATCTCGTGGGGAAAAATATTAGTGGACAACAGAAATTGACTATAGTGAATAATAATAATGATATTGATAATGATGATGGTAATGATGATGATGGTAATGATCTTAAATACGCAACTAATTTGTTTAGTGTCTATTATTACATCCAGTCGATTTAAACAAATTCGCAAACTAGCTGTTTAAAAAAAAGTTTTTGTAAAATAATGCAAGTGTCCCAAAATATAATTTGTTTATCATTTTATATAATGAATATACAGTAATTATCATTTAATTAAACTCACTCCCCTTGAATAAATAGTTTACATATTTATATTTTCTTTATCACGTGAAATTACACAAAGTTTTTTTAATGGATAAGAAAGGAAACAAAATAAAATTTTTTTGTAAAAATACGAAACTTTCTATTATATTTTGTGTTTAGGAAGTTTTCTAAAAGTTATAATTAGAGATGCGATGCGCATAATGCGCATGAAAATGGTATTTATAAATAGGTTTGTATTATATTAAATCTTTCACAAAAAAAAATATTTTTTCTTCGTCAAAAATGCCTCCAATTAGCTCTATTTAGACTCATTTTTAATAAACTTAGACACGTGGCTGGTTTTCGGCAAGCCCAGTAAATGTATTGCAAGATGGGAAAATATAGATGACGAAAATCAAATTCCAGGCGAAAATAGTGATGAGCGATTATAAAGATTGACAAATGGCCCGCGTTATGCAGAATTATGTAGAGTCACGTGATGAGTTTGACCAGCATTGGATTACAATACCTCTGTTATTTTTCACTTTAGTTTCGTTTTTTATTTTTTTTATTTTGTTTCTGCTTCATATTTCGTTTTCAGTAATTTTATTTCATTTTTTTTTTAGATATTTATGAGTATTTTTTAAGTAGTAGTAATAAAAATAAAGAAGAGAGTATTAATAATGATGATCTGATATATCTGTAATTCAATGAAATAAATAAAAAATATTTTTTATATTGAAATGATTGTATTGTTTAATCTTGTATGAGTATATGACAGTACCACGTATCATTGGAGTGATCGTTCAACTATGTAAATCAAAACTATATCAGGTAGCTTAATTAAACTATTAATCAAAGATTTTTTTAAATCATAAACAAATACTTAACAGAGAGTCTCTTTCACATAGTAGACCAACAATGATAAAAGAATAGTTCTCAAATTTTTAGATGTCTAGAGTGAAATTTCTTATTATTTATTACTTTTTTTTTTTATAAATATCCATTTTCATACATATCTCTGACAAAGTTACGTTTGTTATTTTTGTACTACAGTATTATTCAACTTTCAAATCAATGCCCTGTAAAACCTCTCTATACTAATATTGAGTAAAAAGAAGGTTATTTTTTCATTAATTAGTAAAATATTTCAAATTTAGCAACTTAACTCTGTTATTCTGGAATTAAAATTAACTTTAAAATGTTTTTGGAGTTAGAATTAAGGCTAGACATCTAAATTTAGCATGGGTATTTACAAATCATATAAACGAAAGTATCAAGCTCAGATAGCAGTCTAAAAAAATGACCATAATAATACTATCAAGGAAATAACAAGTCAATTAATTACCCATGGCAGGAGAAGTTATTGCGTCAAACCTTTTTAATTGTATCATACGATTATTATTACTTATTGTTACAGTATTATTGTACTAATTATAAAATTGTATTAGGAAAATATAATGGAATTAACACGTGAAAAATCTTCAATAGTAAATGTGATTGATTTTTTCATAAACTAAGATTAAAAACCATAAAATAAGCGTATTTTAGCCTTCTTTGCAAGTTTAATTAAGAAAAAAAAAGTAGATTTTCAATACTGTTTTTGATTTCACATATGAGCAAACGGATTTTGGCAAAATGAAAATGAAAAATCAAATAAGTCAAAAACAGCATTCATAACCTCATTTATACCCTACATAAACTTGCAGAGCAGGCTTAAATGCACCTAATATATTTGTTTCAAAAAACAATTTTTGTCCTAAGTCACGTGATTTAACTCATATAGTTTTAGTTTGACTGAAAATTCGGATCATCCGTCAAATAGTTTCGATCGAAGAGTGAGGAGGTCCTGTATGGGATGAAACCCTGAGATCTGTACACATATATTAGTTTTTTCGTATGTAATATACCTTCTGCTTTTATTTGTAATAGACTTAGTGTACCACTCTTTAAGAAATAAAATAAAATAAAATAAATAAAATTTACATAGTTGACCGCTCACCCCAACGTATCATGCTTATAAATGAAATTTTCGCATTTTGCCCATCCCTAGTTATATTAAGAGGTGAGTTTTATCGTGTTAACAATATCATAATAAACGTAAAATGTTTTTTCTTTTATAAAAATATAAATTTTTATTTTAAAACGTTTGTGTTGGTTGGTATATATCATATTTAGATATTCAAAGAATTATTATTTTAAAAACGAAGTTATCTGCTCCACAAACCAAGAAATAAATTTTTCATTTATGTATAGAAGTTGAACGAACCGCATAAGTTTAGCCTAATTTCATGTGACGAGACTTGCTGTGTATTTTAACTAGTCTTCTTTTTAACAATTTCGTTGCCGATCATGAAATCATTGCAACATAAATAACGTTTCACCATTATTTTTTTTTTCTTTTCTTTATTTTCATATTTTAAATACGAATTAATAACATAATTCCTTATTCAACAATAATTTACTAAATGGATGAAGTTAAATTAAGTGATGATGTATTTGAGCAAATAAAAGATTTTAAACCTAAATACTTGACTAAAAAACAAGAATCGTTAATTGATAAACTGATATTAAATGAAGAATTAAAAATTCGTTATAAAGAGTATCGTTTATGTCATGAATGTAAACAGCCTAATACTGGTGATGCTTATTGTCAAGCATGTAAATCTAAACGTTTTCAACAAAATTTCAAAAATTGGACAAGTGGAAATCATGACGTTGATGAATTTATTCAAAAAGCACAATTAAAAGCTAAAAAAAAAAGTCAAGCTATAGAGTGGATTGAATATGATAAATTTGAAGATGTTAAATATTTAGCAAAAGGAGGATTTGGAACTATTTTTAAAGCAATTTGGAATCGGAGTTATGGCAATTTTCAATTGCAAGAAAAAGTCGCTTTAAAATGTTTACATAACTCACAAGGCACTACAGTAGATTTGTTAGAAGAAGTATGATATTTTCTTATATATTTTAGTTTCATAAGTGCTTAACTAACTATATTTTCCTTTTAAGGTTAAGTCAAATATTACTATAGATAATGGTGGTTGGATAGTTCGTTGTTTTGGTATTACCAAAGATCCAAAAACGAATAATTTTATGATGGTGATACAATTATTTGATGGTAGTTTAAGACAACATTTAAATAATAATTTCATTTCACTAGATTGGGAGAAAAAATCTTATAGTTTACATAGTATTGCAAATGGTCTTAAAAATATTCATAATAGTGGATTGATTCATCGTGATTTTCATTGTGGAAATATATTAAGTACTTTTAGTGAAACAACTTATATTACTGATTTAGGATTATGTCAACCAGCAAATGTAAAAACTTCTCATGATGATAATAAAAAAATATATGGAGTATTACCATATGTAGCACCAGAAGTCCTAAGAGGAAAAGAATATACTCAAGCAAGTGATATTTATGCATTTGGAATTATTGCATATGAAGTTTGTACAGGATTACCTCCTTATCATGATGTAGCCCATGACGAATTCTTAGCTTTAAAAATTTGTCAGGGGTTGAGACCAAAATCTACCTATAAAATTCCTCAAGTTTTCCTTGATACAATTAACCAATGTTGGGATGCAGTCCCTTTAAAACGACCTAAAGCAGATGAATTGCACAAGTCAATATGGAATATACATTTGAGTATTCGTAATAATTATGATGAAGAAAATTTTGCAATCAACGAACAAATTAGAGAAGCTAATGAAATTAACAAAAAGTCATCTACGGCGGTTCAGACACTATTATCATCTACTGGTGCACTTTCGTATACAACACATCCTCAAGCAGTTTATACAAGTAGACTTTTAGATTTTAATAATCTTCCAGAACCAAAAAATGCAGACAATGATGAAACAGAATCTTTAGGTAGACATATAATTTAATATATGATTAGAAACTAATTTTAACAATGCTAACAACGAACTAATATTTAATATAGAATCTTTAAGAATTGGTTTTACTAAACTTGACGTTAATTCTAAAGGTAAGTATTTTTGCATGTGATATTTTTGATCTA
This sequence comes from Oehlia diaphana, assembly GCA_003833135.1. Taxonomy (NCBI): domain Eukaryota; kingdom Fungi; phylum Glomeromycota; class Glomeromycetes; order Glomerales; family Glomeraceae; genus Oehlia; species Oehlia diaphana. Next base: position 2,375 of record QZLH01000099.1, on the reverse strand, counting down.
TTAATTTTTAAGTTAATTAATTGATTATTTCATTATTTTTATTATAGATGAAAGTAATTAATTATTTGAAATTGAAAATATTTAGAATATAAATTTCATTCAATTTTTTATATTTTTTTTTTATTTTTATTTGAGAGATCAAATATAATGTTATAATTTTATGTTTATACATTTGATACATTTAAAGATTTACAACAATTGTAGTAAAAATTTTTTTTTTCGAATATAAAATAATATTATCTTTTTTATTATTTATTTATTATAGCAGTTATCTTGTTTCAACAAATAAAGCTACACCTTACTCATTTATCTGTGTGGAGGGGGGCTAAACTAATCATCAACGATTAGCAAGGGGGAGATTAGCAAATGAGGAAATGCTATGCGTCATTATTGGTGATAGCTTGCTTCTGAGGTATTTAAGTGTTAAAATATGAGAGTAAGAGAAATGAATATTTAAATGTGATGGAGTAATGGCACAAAAATTTTAACTTTGTGAGAGATCAAAGATAATGTTATAATGTTATTCTGGGACATTTGATGGGAATATAATAATGCTGAAAATTTAATATACATTTGAAGATTTATAATTATTGTATAATTTTTTTGGTTATGAAATGTAAATAAGTGTTGTCTTTTTTATTTATTATAGTACTTACTCTTCAACAAATATATTTAATTCATAATAAAAAAAATGTTATTAAGAATTTTTTGACCTCATGACTAAAGGTTTCTTTTTTTGGTTAAGATTCTTTGATTAATGGAATCATGGAAATCGAACCCAGTTCTTGTTTAATAAAAAATTATTATAAGCACTGCCAGTAGTTCTTTTGACTTCCCCGAACGCCCATCATTTTAAGTATGCATTTTGTAGAAACAGGTAACAAAAATAGAAGATAATAGCAGACCCTTGGTAAACATTATTAGTCCACCATATCAAAGTGACTTAATCCATCATTTTTCAAGTATATAACTCGTATTAGCGAAACTGAAATGAACATTCGAATTGCAGAGGCTTTGGCAAAAACCAATGATGATGATGATGATGAATGTGATGTTTTATCGAATGAAAGTTCATCTCATCAAATTACAATTCCTCCAGATAATTGTATTGTTCTAATAGAAGATATATGGATCGATAAATTTGTCGATTTATCACACGAATTAGTAATTAAAGAAATCGGGGAGATTCCGGATGATATTCTTGATGATTCTGATGACGAATACGAAAAAATTAATGATGATTGTGATGATGATTATTATGACGATAATGATGATAATGAGAATGAGAATGAAAGCGAAGGGAGAGGAAATTTCGATTACGATGTAGAGGATTTATTGGACGAATTTATCGAAGAAGAAATTGATTGAATAAAATTTAAATATATTTTAAGAATTTTTTTTTTTTATGTATATAATTCTAATTTTGCATATTTCATTTTAATGGTTTTTTTTTTATATTATAATAGTATTAATAATTTCGTTATCTTAAACAACACGGGCGTGACATAAATAAATGGTGATTGAATTTGTGTTCAATTTGTGTTCAATTTGTGTTGATAATTCTGGTAAAAATTTGTTAATTTTGGCCAAATTTCGTTAAATTTGTTGAATTTGTGTTGAATTTGTGTTGGTTGTGTTGATAGTTTTTTTATCACTCGGGGATGATATTTAGCACGTGATTTTTAAATTTAAATTAAGAAATGCACAAACTTTACGATGTATAAACTATAATGTACGTGATTTTTTGGAAATGTACTGGCAATAAATTGGTTTTGATTAGTGAACTATTTTTAGAAATGCACAAACTTTACGATGTTCATGATTTTTTTTTAAGAAATGTACAAACTATTGATGTACGTGATTTTTTAGAACTATTTTTAGAAATGCACAAACTTTACGATGTACATGATTTTTTTCAGAAATGTACAAACTATTGATGTACGTGATTTTTTAAGAAATGTACTGGCAATAAATTAAACTATTTTTTTAAATTAAAAAATGATATCTATATTTAAAACAACTGCGCATGATACTTTAAGTAATTTTAATGATAAAATCAGTGATTAATAATTATGATTAATTGAAACAAAAAACTAAAATCAAGCCAAAGAGGTATTATTCAAATTTTATTTATAATGACATTTTACGACTTTCTACAAGCAAATATTATCAAATTTATTACAAATTTCCCGATCTCAAATATATTTTTAATTTTAATCATGCCACGTCGTTGAGCTTCATCCCGAATTCGTCCTGCCGTATGGCACCGTCCACAAACAGATGAATTAATTAGACAGAGAAGAAGAAGAAATACACAATATCACAGCTCGTATGGGGCAAGCCGCCAAGAATTTTGGTCCTTAATTGCGCGAAGG